>CM052189.1:17076860-17333316 GCA_028455805.1 Lasioglossum figueresi
AGAGAGAGAGAGAGAGAGAGAGAGAGAGAGAGAGAGAGAGAGCTTTATGTGCCACCGCGAAGGTCGTGCTCGCAAGCGCTCGTGACAGCGGGTTATATCGTGTTCCTCTGTATGCCCGTATGGCTTGTATTCTTGTGTCTCGTGATGACCTTCCTCCGCGCGAAAATTGCCGGTCAATACGACGTGCACGATCCGCTTAAGAGTCGTGCGATGATATCGATCACCGGACTATCGTGCACAGCGTCGTTCCCGGAGACTTTCTATCGCGGGTAAACGCGTGTGAAAACCATATCTCTCTCTCTCTCTCTCTCTCTCTCTCTCTCTCTCGCTCTCTCTCTCTCTCTATGGCTATCTCTCTCTGTGGCACCGATGATACGATACTCGGTTGTTCCGATTCATCCTGATCTCGTTCTCGTTTGAACATTCCGAGCCGTTCGATCGTTCGGCCGTGTCCCTTTTTCGCTTGGAAAAAAAGGAGCGTTAGGTTTGTAGGTCGAGTCACCGGTGGCTACATTAAACCTCCGACGATTCTTATCGCTAACGAACGTAGAAACCGTTTCCGAAGGCTCGAATCTTTTCCTCGTTATCGGCGCGACGCGACGAGGCTGTTTGATTGATCGCGGTTCGCCCCGTTATCGTTAATTAAAAGTCGCGACCGGTTAATTAATTCAGGACATCGAAAAGGAAACAGACGTTCCACCACCGCGCCGCGTCTTCGACGTTTAGAATTTGATGAACTATTTTCCTTAATAAATAAAAGATCGATACTAGCCGTGTAATGTCAAAGGTTGTATCAAAGCTACATTGTCTGTGCTAAAAGGAAGCGTATTTTCCCATCCATTCGGCGCGAGAAAAGCGTGACGTCAAAGCTGATTCCTTAGACTTCGTCCCTGCTGCTGCCACCTCGGGCGTACAACGTTTAATTCAGGAAAATCGTTGTGGAAAATCGTCGAGGTTTACTTCTTGGCGTTTGGCCTGAAAAAGTTTCCCCGGTTAATTATTCTTTTTTCGAAACATCCACTCGTTAGACACTCTTGCTTATCGAGGCTTGTCCCTGATCAACGAAAATTAGTTATTAGCCGAATATACTCGAATACTGAAAATTCATATTTTTGGAAGATACGTTTAAAGGCGTTGCAATTAACACTTCTTTCTTGCTATTTCCATTTCTTCTTCTTCGTTATTTCCTTTAGTCCTCGAAGAGAGATAACAAACGATCAATCGAAATTATGATTTTCTAGAATTCAATTCGTATAGTCAACTATTTGTATGTAGTTCAATAAGAAAATCAATCGTTGAATTTTTCTCACCGATACAGCGGTTCGTAAGGAGCGATACAAACAGGAATCTCTTTCTTCAAGGGGTTTCTTCACCCCTTTCGGCTCCCTCAAATGTCGCTTTAATTTTTCTGCCATGTTCCGTCATAATTTCATATCAAGACACGAATCGCTTCAATGTTTGTATCGACAAATTCTTTGTTCGTTAATGCGAATTTTTCTTATTCACAAGCGTAGAGCAAATTCTGAACATGGAACAGCAGTTTCGGATAATAGCAAATACGGAATTTCAGCTGAAACTTCATTATCAGTGAAAGTGTATATGAAATCTCGACACCGCGACGGAAAGCACCATCATATTTTTATACTTCTTGATAAAGGTGAAATTGGACGAGAAGCAATTACGGAATATTCTTGTACATGCGAAGGTGGTGCTCGAACGAATTATGTAGTACCGTGGATACGATCAATATCCATTTATAACAATAACTAAAAGTTAAAAAAAGTCATTAAACAGACCTAAAAGTCCACATCTTTTAGGTTGATACGTTAACGAACTTCTGATATCTGAGAAACGAATTGTCGACTTCCACCGAGTTTCCACCGATTCGTGTGTCTTGATATAAACACTATTATTTCTCACAAAAAGTTGCGAAACCAAGCAAAATTTTTGGGTCATTCTTTTCATGATCTCGAAACTGTCGGCCACGATGGCTCGAGGGTGGGGTTCCAGAGGGGTTGCAACCTCGCTCGAAGAGGGTTCGAGTCCTTCTAATTTGGAATGCGCCATGTCGAGGAACGGTGGCACAAAAACCGCGCGCGCACCAGAAACGGTGAGGGTGAAAGAAGGAGGGAGATTTTGCAGGGCAAACGATGGGCGAGCAAATGCAACAGGTGCGATATGCCTCGCACAACGTTCGGAGCACAAATGCTCCGAAAGCTGTAGGTGTCCACCGACTTTCGATCGACTTTATTGCTCCGTCGATTCTCGTGCAGCTTTAGGGGGGATTTTTGTTATTTTTCTGGAGACTCTGTCGAGCTTCTACCTGTAGGCAGTCGGAATCGATAGGAATTGTTGGGGCTTAACCGTGCCTCCTCTGTATCCGTCTACCTCGGAAGTAGTTGAGAAGAGAACGCTGCTCGTACATAATTTAAACGTTATTCGATCTACAGTATTTTGTATTGAACAAAAATTGAAATTTGCTGGAACGATCGCTACATCGACTACATCGTACGATATGAATTTTAATAACAATTTCAGATTAAAACGTCTACCAGTGGGGGTTGTTTCGATGAAAACTGACTTTAATTAATCATCGAATGCATATAGGCACTGTTGAACAAATTAACTTTCGATAGTTCAGTTATTATATCTCTTACGTTGATTCTAAACATTCGGATCATGTACTTTGTTGTTTTCTATAAAATCGAGCGTACAATGAAAAATGTTCGCAGGAGATTTACCCCCGAAGCGGATCCCTCGATGAAGAAACTTTATTCGAAACTTTCGAATCGTTGTTTCGTGTGCAGGATAATTTTTCATAGCTCCTGCGCACGATCGAAGTAGAAGAGCTGCCCGGAGAAAGAAAGTTTCGTTCGTTATTTCGATAGGATTCGATTGTAATTGCAAATGATCCGAGTCAAATTCTGAAGGGTAGCAACAACGTCGAGATTCCAAGGGGACTTTTGATATTAGACCGCCGTGCCGCGCCGGGTCGTGGAAGCACGCGGGGAAAGACTTTCGATGGAGAGGCAGCACACGGGGATGAAGTATAGGGAAAATAATAAGAGGGTTCAAGGTTCTATCGATTGATGAAGAACACTTGATCGAGATCGCATCTGGCGGTTAGCTGGACTCCCGAAGCGCAACGGCGAGTTAGACTCGTAAGAGGAGTCAGGCGTTAGGCAGACAGGCAGGCAAACGGACAATCGATCGATTGTCCTCGCAAGAACGCATGGCCCTGTTCTGCACTATACTTTAGCTTCGGATATACTTTGTCTTTTGTGGGTCGTGTCGTTGCAGTTCATGCCACGAGAGCAACAATCCGTATTATGTATCTACCGCTTTAATCTATCAAATATCGTGCTCGGCGTCGATCGTTTCAGAGCATGATTCCGTTACAATGGGAAATGGGGAAACGCAATATACAGGGTGGTTCGTCGTTTTATACCATTAACTGCCTCATCTTTTTACGAAAAGTTCCGCAAATCTGATTTTCAAACTGCAGATTTGATGTATTCACGATGAAAATTAAAAAGATTTAAGCACATCGATGTATCGGTTTCAGTTTCGGTTTAGAATATAATAAATGAAGAAGGAAATATTTATTTGGTTCCCGTGTCCTGCAAACATTTCTTGTAAGAATTGAATTCCCTCGTCATTGGAAAAATAGTTTATCCGTCTCTACATCGCTGGAATGAAAATTTCACTGCGAGGCATTGATTTTTAATGCATAAATGAATCCGTAGTTTGTTGTTGCCCCGAAAATAGTCTGAAGCAACGATCCCTAGTTTGAGATATTCGATGCAGCCTGCGGTTGAACTTCTTAGATAGACTCGGCAAAGTAGTTTCGTCATAGTGTGCGACTCTCGTCATCCTCTACTACTGCCAACTGCTTCGGATTCTTACGAAACAGATGAACAGCTGAAGTATAAATGCAGCAGTTTTCCCCGTTCGGTAGCCGGTAGATCGATGTGGTATTTCGTCTAAAATAATGGATTTACCTGTTAAGTTAAGTCCGACTAACGCTATCTTATACTACTTCGGACTATTTATACGTCTACAAAAGAACAATGTATTCATATATAATTGAGACCCGCTCGAGGATAAATGAACCGTTTCCTTCTTTTAGACGATCGATGCAGCCCTTCCTTTGAAATAGCGAATTTATCTGGTACATCTGACTCTCGCCATCTTATACTACTCTGGACTCCTTACATTCTGACGCGACAGTAGTGCAGTCGCGCATAGTTCGGAACTGCTAAAGCGTAAACGCGGTATTCTCGTTTTAGAGAATCGATACAGCAATATCTTCTAAATAGCGATTATCTGGCATGCCTGACAATCGGCGTCTTGTACTACTCGCACTCTTTACGTTCCTGGAAGATAGTAGTACGGTCATGCGTGGTTTAGACTTTCTCAGGGGTAAATGCACCATGCTCGATTCAGAAGATCGATATCGCAATTTCGTCTGAATAGTAAATTTATTTAATTTGTCTGACTGTCGGCATCTTGTACCACTTAAAACTGTTACCTGCAAGATAGTAGTACAGTCGTGCGTAGTTCAGACATTCTTAAGGGTAAACGCAACATTCTCGATTCAGAAGATCGATATTGCAATTTCGTCTAAATAGTGAATTTTTCGAATTTGTCTGACTGTCTGGATCTTATATACTACTTTAAACTCATTCCTGCAAGCTAGCGTGTGTATATATGTATAATGTAGACCTGCTTCAGCATAAACGCAGCATTCTCGTTTCAGAAGATCGATATTGCAATTTCTTCTACATAGCGAACAAATCTGACTTGTCCGACTCTCGTCATCTTATACTACTTCGAATTCCGTAGAAACCATTCAGGAAGAATTATATTCTGTTTGCTCAGGTATAAATAAACTGTTGTCCTCGCTGAAACATTAATATCGCATATTTTAGTACCAGGTAGAATTTATCTATTGCGTCTGACTTTTAACCTCTTCTACTGCCTCGTGTTCCTGGTATTCCTACACAGTGTACAGTGTACATTCTGCATATTTCAACGCTCTTCGCGTGTCGATAGTCTACCATTTAATTTCGATCGCACAATTCACCGAAAATTACAATCAGTCCAACGCGAAATTTTCTCGTAACGATTCGAACCATGTATCGCTTCGTTCCGATCGGATCGGTTTACGCTCGTCTTGCGTTTCAACTGCATTCGAGATCATGAAAGATTCAAACTACGGTCGAGTTACTAGGTCCGAGAACAGATTAATTGTTCGTGTGGCTCCATTCAGTCGCGGCTCTAGCGTCGCCGGTGGTCGTTACCGTGTCACACCGATCCCCGACGTTATCATCAATTTCATTCAACCTACTAAGCTGAAAAAAAAGTTTTAAACGTTCCCGAGCAGTTTTCAATCGTGTAACCTTTTTCCACGAACCATTTTGAATTTCGTGCTGGTAGTTCCACTTCGAACGAGGTGACCTACATGGGCTACGACTTCCACTCTTTTCAATCGTCTTCGTGACCCTCGCGACGGTTAACGGACACCCGTTTTAGTACGGTTTAAAAAGGGACTGTGTGCGAAAAAAATACAGACGAGAGGAAGAGAGAAGGGGGGATGGGAGGAGTAGAGGAATGAGCGAATCGAAAAAAATCGGATCCTCCATTTTTAATCCTTGGCATTGGTGGACGAAGCTAGAGGGATCGCGGATGGTGGTGGTAACGACGGTGCGGCGACGGTAGCGTCAGCGGTCGTCGTCATGACAACGTTTTTCCGCAACGTACCCGGCCTGGTTCGTGACGTCACGCAACGTCGGCAGCGGTGTCGGCGTCGGGTCGCTGCTATGCCACATCACGACGCGGAGAAAACGGTTTTCCGTCGTCGGTGGTTTCTGGTGGCGCCACTGGGCGCGCTCGACGCTTCATCAAGATGGCAGACTTGCAATTACGGGGAATGCAGTAGCCCACCTCTACGAACGCACCTCGCGCGTTTTTATACACGATCGAGCTCCGATAACCGGAATCGTTCTGTTCCCCCACACGCCATAACTGACAACTCGGAAAATTTGACAATATATCACGTCCTCGCGATACTCGTCGATCCACAACAATAATTAAGAATGGCCATCGTATTCGTGACAATAGCCATCGCCATTTTATAATTCGGACGTTTCGCTCTTCCGAATTCGCACCATATTTTCGTCTATGAAATTTCACGACAATCATTTTTTCTAGACGAATCTACTGAATTTACGCTAAATTCTTACTGTACGATGAATTCGAATGCACAGCTGCTCGCTTGTTCGGTTGTTTTAGTTTTCACTCGAATTTGCGATTCGAATCCTTCGAACGAAGTCGAAAGGTTTTGGAAAACGTCCCAGTCTTCGATCTAGGTGCATAATTCTTTCTCCGATATCCGATGGAGGTCAATATTCCCGTATCTCTTGCAATTCAATATCACCGCGGATTGTTTAGCGATACGAACATTTTCCAAGATCATTGCGAGAAACGACAATTGCATAAAAATACATGCGAATAATTTTGATCGGTCGAGACTAGCGCAATCGTTAAATTCTTCTCGTATCTTTACAGTTTTGTATTCCACTTGTTCATTCTCGACGTACACGCATGAAATCCGCAGACTACCTGTAATATATTCGAAGCATTGCTCCGGCACGAAAGGGATGGTCAAATTTTCCTGTCCTGCAGGTTTACCAAATGGACATGGAATATAAAAAAACGTGTAGATTCAAAATAATGATGTCGAGGAATTCGTTGAGAATTTTCGATGTGAGAGGATTTTGAGAGCACTCGAGGCAGATTATGCGCTCATTCCATATTACAGACCGCTGTACGAATTACGACTATTTATTGATCCGTGATTCGGGCTTTCAGGAAGACCTTTGGACCGTCTTCTCCCGATATTTCCGTAACGCTCGGAAGTCGATGGAAACCGTGATTTACACAGCCCGTAATATGTAGCACAAGTTCGATAATACGGCGGTGGGGTGGTCAGCGATGAACACTCTTCCGTATTATATTATTATAACCAAAGAATTCTCTCTTCCTTCCACGTATTCTTCTATCGTGTTATGTATTGGTATTATACATGAAACATTCGATGATCCTCCGTAATACGGTTTTTAATCCGAACCAATACTTCTTTGTGCAAAATAAAAAAATGAAAATTGTCTACATCGGTTGAAAGAAATTGTTAAGTGTGAATAAATGTACGAGTAAACATTCTGCCAATTCTTGGTCACAAGACTTTCCGCATCTGTCTAATTAGTTGTGGATTAAAAACGTTTCGTATATCTCGGAAAAAAGAACTGAAAAAATCCAATTGTCAATTTCTTTGAGTAGATTCTCTTTTAGCGATCCGACGAGCATATTCGGCGCGTAAAATGGCGGGTTCCGGTTAATCGTATTTTCGAGCGTCCCGGTGACAAGGAGAAAAACATTCGTATCGTTGACGAAAGAATGAACTAAAAAAGAAAAAGCGGGTTCTTGGTCCTTTTAACGGAGCCCTCTCGTAACGTCGAATGCTTTTGTTGATTTCCCGATGAAGGCTAATTTACCATAGACATACCTGACCCCGTTTCTCTCCAGCCTGCGTGTTGGCAGAGTGCCGTTTTTATTGTAGTCATATATCCGCAGGATAAAAGCTGCAATAGGCAATTAAATTGAGCTTCGTCGTACTCCATAACCGTTGAATTATGTGTTCCTCTAATATTCGTCGTACATTTCACCCCTACCCCTCCGCGCGTCCGGTTTATCGAGCTCCGGGGACTTCGAATATCGGAGAACACTCGAAACTCCGACCCTCCGACGCCTATGGGGAAATTCGTGGCTCACAGACATACTACAATTTTGTTAATGTTTATGTGGATCCACAGTTTTACCGATAGACCGCTCGGACCAATGTGCTCTCAAAAAATGGCGATTCATTTTTTACGGTATAGATTGAAACAAATCTGCGAAATATTTTCTTTTTTCTTTTTCTATGTGGCTGCGAAAAATTACACCGACAATGGTTGCACGGAAAATATTTGGAATTCGATCGATTGAAATACAGCCAATCCGATCATTGTTTTCGTGATCAATAAATTCGTGAAACGAATTTTTAAAATTTTCAATATAACTCCTCGCAAAGAAGTTGTAAAAAACAACTTTTAATATTTCCTCTGGAACTCCGATCAGTTGTTTAAAAATTTCTTGTTTACGTCATGTAATAAACCGATTGTTCTAACTTCTAAAAGACGTACAACGAAAAATTGACGAAATATTATCCTAGATCCGTGTGCGCGATTATTTTTGAGGAACTTGTCGACGTTGCTTTGTTGTCGTTAATTAATTCTGGCGATTTTCGAATTTGGTATTGGGTATGATACGTATGTAGCTCGTCGAATTAATAGTTTAATTAGGTGGCAGAACCTTATAGTAGAGCACTCCGTTCCGACCCCACCATACTCGTAGCATGACCTCAATCCCAGTAGGCTTACCAGAGCGTTTACCGCCGGTTAAACTAAAGTCTTCTTCGCAAAACTTTTTATATCGCCTTTACACCACTCGTTCCTCCTTCACAGCACCGTCGGACTGTGTACATAACAAATCACTTTCGTCGTTTCTATCGTACTTTTCCTCATCCGGAAATAAAAGGGAATAGCTTTTAGAAACTACGACTCCTCCTAGTTCTCTCTAATGTTCCTTTTAAAGTCGCGCGTTCAAACAATTGGAGCGTGTATATTCTATATTAGGCCATTCGGAAAATTCTACGAAACCTCGTAGAAACTAACTGAAATTTGTGACGATGCGATTAAAATAAATTTTGCTGGTAACGAAGCATCATTTACGCGAGCAAATTGAATTTTCGTGCGATTATCGCGTCTAATAGCAACACGTGGCGCGTTCGGTACTGCGGTAGCGGAACATCGGTAAAGCAAGAAAAAGTGTGAGGACCTACAATAATCCTACGATAGTTCCACTCGTCTTTTTTATCAGATTTATAGTAGAAATATTGGAATACGTAAACATTCAATGAACAGGAATACGACGCAATGCTATTTCATTTTGCAAAAACTTAAAATAGTTTGGTGGGCGAAGCTTTAAGATTATGGATTTGGTTTTGCTAATCGAGAGATTCGCAAGCCAGTTGCGAAAGGAAAATCCGACGCTATTGAAATAGTTAATCGCTTCGATACGAGATCCTCGTTAGAGTTCAATATACGATACGTTGAGTTTCGATACTCATCGAACTATTCCATCAGGATCTTCAACAACCAAACTGAACTTCGTATTAACTTAAATATAGTCTGCTAAACTTTGTTGGTCCCCAGGCAATATTCATCGAGGTCCTTAATAAATCAGCATAACCGAACACCGTATCAAATGCAGTCTCTCATGCTTTATACTCCTCGGATAGTATTCTGTATAATCTTCGACAGCCTGTTTTAAAGAACTTAAAGTCATTTGGTCGAATTTGGAAAAAGTTATTAGTTTTTTTAAAGGGTGTCCACTTAATTTCGTCCCCGACTTTTCAGCCCATTCAACTTATTCGCGTGTTAACTATTTATGTCGAGTACACGCGTCATGAAAAGATGGCATTTTTTGCCTAATGACGAGTACACTTGTTACGCAGGAAAAAAATTGTATTTGCCACTAAATAAAATTTAAGATAGTAATTTCCGAGTCAAAATAGCTTCGACTGCAAAGGGTTAATATTCACTTTCGAAAAAGGGGTATTTTGCTGGTCGGCAGAGCTGATTGGCGAGACTCGAGTGGCTCGAGCTCGGTAGAGAGGTGTCCAGCTGTCTGGGAAAACAGTCCAGTAGATTTGCTCGGGTGTCTTCGTTCTTTCTCGGGAAGGCCAGCTCGGCTAGCCCGATCCTGCGTATACTCGCTCCACTGGCAATCAACCCTTCACTCTTACTTTTCCTGGTCTGCGTATGGGCGCGCGCGCGTCCCCCCGTTGGCGCCGCGACGACGACGACCACTACATCGTCAAACGACCGACCACGTCGACGACGATCACGACGACGACGACGACGACGACGACGACGACACCGATGCATAAGCGCGTGACCGAGTTCCGGCGGAATATGATCGACCGCGCGAAACTCGGTCAAAGACCACCGACACCCTTCCGCGGGCCGCCCCTATATCGCATGCTCCGTGTAAATTTTTGTTGTCGCGAATATGCGTGAACACGCCTGTTAAGAGAACCCCGAGGACCATTTCCCCTAATCGCCGCAGGATATTCGATCCTCCGGGATCTATCCCCTCTTCGCCTCTAACCAAGTTTCTCTCTCTCTCTCTCTCTCTCTCTCTCTCTCTCTCTCTCTCCGTCTCTCTCTGGAAACATTCGATATCAGTAGAAATTATTTCTCTTTGGTTTCATTCCAGAATCGATCCCAGGAGCACACGGAGCCTTTCGCGGGTTTAATGTATTCACGAATGCAGGGTTTCGCTTTCGACTCATGTAGATTTCTGTTTGTTACTGTTGTAGATAGGTATCGATCAACTTGGGAATCAGACTATGTTATTTCGGATAACGGATTGATCGCACCCGTCGCTTCATTCACACGTGAGTATAACACGAATCTTGTGTTTTATATCTGGTTGACGCGATCCGTTTTTATTGTTAGCATACCGATGTTTGTTTGTTTATGGTGTAGTTATTGACGGATTGCGGATTTTCTGTGTTTATACGGCGACGTAGGAAACTGTTGGCACACCTGGATTTTAATTATACAAACGCGTATCGCTGAAAGAAAAACCACGATATTCGGTTAATTTTTTTTATTAATCCCCTGAGCGATTCGCAAATGCAAGAAGGTGGTCCAGAAAGTCGATATTGTTCGTAAATAATAGCTTTTTGTTACATTTTTTGCGAAATTTTGGAATACTACAACAAATTTGATATCGGTTCATTGCAAAACAGTAGGTTCGCCTGCGTTTGTATAATTTTGTTCGTAACTGTACGTGGCGGACAGGATCGCCTAAAGTCTAGAGCAGGCGTGGGCACGGGTGGAGCCCTCAAACCTGCTTTTCCCACGAAGCTTCCTTTCGGTGGCACTCCTCGCGGCTCCGATGCACGAGGTCTGCGCCGGGTAGGTTAGTTTCGTTCTTTTTTTTTACGGGGGTAGGATAGGGAAGTTTTCGTATTTTTTTTTAACGGAGGTAGGGTAGGGTAGGGTAGGGTTGGGTAGGGCGCACTGTCTTCGACGGATGCTGGTGGGGGACAGTGGGCGCTACGGTGGGGACGGTCTTGTCTCGATTCAGACAAAAATGCCCACGCCTGGTCTAGAGTAACGGCGGGCTTGACAAAGTATAACGAGGCTTCTTTGTATTCGGAACCGGAGCCGAGACATGCATCGATAAATAGACTGCGGGGAATCGTACGAATATGAATCTTTTCGCGTTGATTTATGAAAACTTGCAGCAAAGAGAAACTTGTATGTTCCAGTAACGCTTTCTTTACTGGCGATGACTTACCGCTAGAAATTTACTTATTATATAATTTATTTATTACCGCGCGAAATTGACGATTCGGGGATTCTTAGCGCGTTCGATATCGGGTGTCTATTCAGGTAACAGTTCCCATAAAATCCTGTCGATTTTAATAAATCGGAAATAACATATGGACGTTCTTGAATCGTCATAAATGCATAAAATCCGCAGTCGAATGGCAGCCTGGCGTGTTGCTTCATGAAAAACTGAGAAGATTGAATTTATATCGTACTATCGTTTTACTCACAGTTAAGTTTCGCATTGGTATTGGTAAATAGATAACGTATATTACTAGAACGACTCACAAAAGTAGATTGCAACGTCTGATTTAGAATTCGACAGATGAATATTTCGGATAAACTTCTTAGGGGCACAATGATTAAACGGGGATCACTTGATTCTTCGGTAGGGATTATGGTTTCTAAGGAACTCTCGCGCGTGGTAGTCATTTTCTAACGCCGAGCACAAGGAGGAAAGAATCTGTTGATGACCTAGATAGTTCGATTTCTGGAACAATTGCCAGGAAACGAGGGATCCTTACTCAAATCCCTGGCTAAGAAATCCGATCGTCTGATTCTTTTTGTTTCTGTGTTCGTGTGCCCCCCTGGGAAGTCTATTCATTTTTAATCAACAAACGCTGATAAAGTGCTCCTTCTCGCGAGAAGCCGAGCGTTGACTGTTCGGTACAAAAGTCATTGAAGAATCGCGCGACACTTTTTCAATGAACCATTTTACCGACGACAGCTTTTTCTTTCCATATATATCGCTACTCTCTGATCTCGAAACTTACAATCTTTCGTTTTGCAATTACGATACGGTGATACATGAAATATTACAAAAAAGCTAATTATTCGTTGCTAGCCTACAGATTTTGCGACGTTTGCAAATTTCGGAAATTTCGAACATTAAACACATTCCAATTATAAATAGAAATATTAAATAAATTAGAAATACGATCTGAAATGGATCTCGCTCGACGCGCAAGGTGTTCGGAAAGCAAACTGCCTAAACTTTCAAACGTAAACATTTTTATTATGAATTATTCTACTCGCGCGCACGATCAGTTTCAGTTACCACTTACCTTACGTATATTTCTTCTGTGTACACATTAGGGCGAGTTGCAATCTTGACGGTACAAGACGGCAGATAACGAAGAATAATCCTAGTTCGGCAGCTCCTTCGACACCGAATAACCTCGCTTCTCTGATCTATGAAACCTAAAATCAATTACTTGTGAGTTAGACTCGGATCTTCGTTCGCTGACTTCTACTATCAAGCGTAACTCCCGGAAAAGTAATTTCGAAATCAACAAGTAGCATTTGACTCGCTAACCTCGTAGAGTGTCCAGACGCCAAGAAAGTTGCGATCCATCCAGATTCCACTGTGTGGTCGCCTTAGTCGTAGACGTTGGTTTAATCGTTTTCGTTGGTTGTCCAGGTCGGACATGAAAAATCTTGGTTCGCGTTGGACGGTCCCCGACATAGCACGCACTGCCGCAGCGCGTCCGTCATTTCTCATCGTCATTTCGTCGGAACGGTATTCAGATAGCAGCAGCAATAGTATCAGCAACATCGGAAGCAGCAGAAGAAATAGCAAGAGCAGCCATAATAGCAGCATTAGCATCAAAAGCAGAGGAAGTGACGTTAGAAGTAGCGATAGCGGCAACAACGGTATCAAAAGTATTGGCGGAGATATTCGCGCGATCGAGGCCGTCACGGCGATCGACAAGAAGAGGGACAGAAGGAGGATCGGTAGATCGGCAATCGACGTGCTGCACCTGCACGAGGCGCATTTATCCGTCCGATCGTACGTAACGGCGTCGTCGAATCGCATCGACGACGGCACGACGCGTTCCGAATCGACGCCCAGACACCGGCTTCTAGCCGGCAAGTCGTGCGGTTCTCTGCACCGGTATCGTCCTCGCCAGCCGCAGCCGCAGCCGCAGCCACCGCAGCCGCAGCCACCGCAGCCGCAGCCGCAGCCACCGCAGCCGCAGTCACTCTATTACCCCCCCGCATCGTGGGACACGCGCACATTACAATTCAGAAACTGTTAGCACCGATCAAAAGTAAGTTTCGATTTCAGTCTCCTAGAATCTAGAAACACGGCACATTTCATTTTCACCCTTTGCACAAAAATTTGCAGCTGCTGGAGCGACAGATGCGGAAAAATTAAGAAGCTCTAAGCTCCAGAGATAACCAAGCGTTTTGAATTTTCGATGAACTTGCAACACTTCGTGAAGCGGAGACCCAATATTTTTTGATAATTTTTGTGTTGAAATATTCTCTGTATTATTCCGCATCTTCGTACAGAGTCTTTTTTTGAAAACGTACACAAAAAAATTTCTTCTATAAAAACGTTTAGTTGGTACTTTTCTTCTTTATAAAGTTTCCGGATGTTTATGCAAAATAAAAAGTTTGCGCATCACTTGCAAGATGCAGGAGCTCGATATAAATTGATATTCTTCATTAATAATTTCAACGCGATGAAAATAATATTTAATACTCTCAAATATCCTTTAATATTTTCATTGTTTTACATTGCACTTGCTCATTTTTGTTATAAATGCGTAAAATCAAAATCCAATGTCTAGTTATCTCTCTGTCTTTGTCTCACCTGCGAGTGACACCTAGGAGAGACCAGAGGAATTAAACATTTCTTCCAACCTAGAATAATTCCATTCTATATGATTTTGTTTTGTTAGCGCGTAGAGTTCGCGTACGTATCTGGAAAAGAGAGAGAGAGGTTCCATTAAAGTCTGAGACGTCGTTCCGAAAAAGATTTCGCGCGAACAAAAAAGTTTCGGTAAACGCGTGCTCGCAAATGCGCCCGGAAAGTTATAGTTGTCAAACTTTACGCGCCGTATTTTTTCCTCGGCCGAGACGAACGCACCTGGTGTTACACATGTCGTCGGGTGATGCAACAAGTTTGGATGGTAAGACAAATAATATAACTCTCATCGAAGTACGATTCGGCAATGCGCTTACGAAGTTCGAAGCGTTTTCGAGTCGAGAGATTCGTACGGTTATTGCGGTAATAGCTACGAGTGTTCGATTGAGAATTAGCCTTGCTTTAATCGAAGCTCGCGGGTTCAGATTTCATAGTAAATCACTCGTACGAAGTGATTCGTACGAAGTCAAAATTACTATTACTGCAAAATAAAAGTTGTTTGCATCAGTTGTAGGACGCAGGGGCCAAATAGAATAGATAGCGTCGGTATTCTCAAGCGTTCTTCGCTTTTCCACCGTTCGAAATTGCATTCACCCATTTTTGTAATAAATGCATAAAATCCGCAGTTATCTAGTTATCGGCGAGTATATAAGGTTCTTTGGTATGAAAAATAAGATGGATTCATGTTGTTACAGCGAATCGAGTGTTTGCTTGTTGGAAGAATCGATTGTTTGGTGCATATGTAGCCATTTTGTGGGCATTTCATTGTATTATTCGAGGCAGAAACCCAGAGCAGACGTTATTTAATAGATCCGTGGCCGAGGGACCCGTGAAACACCATTTTGAGGACACTGTGTTAGCGTGAAAGTTGAATGTTCGATAAATCTCATGCATACGTAATGTGGTTTCTAGTTCCGCTTGAAAGTGTTCTCAGGAGCTAGACAAGAGCATTAGTTTCTCTATTTCCGGAGTGTTTTACTTATTCAAAAGAAACTTCAGGCGTCGCGAGAATTGACGAACGGCAGTTATTTCCTTAAACGTTTCTCATATTTTTCGTTGCCAATTATTGGATAATAATTCAGTTCCATGATTCTTTTATACGAGGTTTGGACATATTTTATGTGGAATAAGATAACAAATAATCATTTGAAACAACGAATTATTTCAATTTCTTCATTATTTTTATTTGATAAATTCAGAATAGTATTTTTAGTTTGTATTTAATTGAAATGAGTATTTTCAAGTAATTTTTTCTTTCAACTAACTCGAATAAAATAACAAAAATTAAAAACTCGAGACACGTCATTTAGTAACGATAATACTGACCATCGCCTCTGTCCATCGTATCTTACCATCATTTCTGACCATCATTTCTGACCATCATTTCTGACCATCATTTCTGACCATTTATTCGCGATTCACAGAGACTCGCGTTTGTTTCTTTGCGCAGGAAGGTGGCTCAGCTGTGTGCAGCTTAGACAATGTCCGAAGATTCTGACTCTGTATCAGAGGAAGAAAGATTTTTGTTCCGTCCGTTCACGCGGGAGTCCCTGGCAGCGATCGAGGCTCGCATTGCCGAAGAACATGCCAAGCAGAAGGAGCTCGAGAAGAAGAGAGCGCAAACCGAGGTAGGGACGCTGGCGTACCTGCTTTCGTCTACATAGAATAGCCGTCATCGATTCGAGCGATCGCGACTGGCTAGTAGGATCACATTTCAGTTCTGATTTCAATTACCAGACGATTTTATCGCTCCGTTCTTATTTTCGTTTTCTTAAGGTTTAATCGACCAAACGCATCCTGCAAATTCGAAAACCGAACGCGACAGTGTTCGATCACCGTCGCGTTTAAAAACTGAAATCGAACTTGAACTTGAACCTTAAATTCAATCCCGAACGCAAGTTTAAGTTTTCGAAGTCGATCTCCTCGATAAAGAGTCGTCAGATCGAAGAAACGAATAAACAATTGTTATCGATGAGTTTGGTCGGCTATACTCGCACTCGTTTTTAGCATCCACTCAATCTCTCCCGTACAACCATAAGTCCTATAACGTATATCCACGTACGTACGTACATACCAGAAATGAGAAGAAACTCGACCGTTGACACTGTAACAGAACCGAGAATTTCCATTTCGTGTGTAACGAAACGATGGGCGTGGTTAAATTACTTCCCCATCCCCCTCCCTCATCCCCCTCCATCTCTCCGACAAATTACGAATCGACCGGTGCGCGTTTCCAGTAAACGGAAGTCCCCCAAGAAGACGCCAACGATTGTCGTACGTGCTCGTGTTAACATCGATACACAGGTTGTTCTACTTTTGCAGATGTTATTTTAGCGAGTCGTCCAACGTACAAAGCATCGCTACATACAGTGCGTTGCATATGTTTCCACCTGATTGTGACCAGTACTCGAACACCGATCAATCTTCTGCCCCCATAATCCTCGAATTTCTCTTTCGAGAGAACAATCTCCATTTTTGAAGTCTTCTGTTAAAGAAGGGAACAGGAACTGAGTCGGAGTCGGAGTCGGAGTCGGGGTCGGATTGATCGGCGTTGAGTGCACCGTTTCACGGTGTTGTCCGTGACGCTCGATGGACATTTACTATCTCTCTTGTTTTTTTCGTATATTTTTTTCTTCATACCCCGTAATTGTTTTCGTTCTTGTGCGTAGCTGCAGTGCCGTTTTTTGCGAGATCTGTTTCTTCATGTACACCAGTCATATATTACTTACATGATTATTATTCGTCAAGCTGCGGTGTTCTTGAACCTTTAAACCCCGTTGTAACAAACCGATTGTCGCTACCCGTCGCGTTAATTGTTTGCTTGACTTTTTACTGCTAACGTAGTGATGATACATGCCTATCCTGTTGACGACTTTTGTACACCTACATCTGTCTATCTATCTATCCATATATGTATATATATATATACATGTGTATAACACGACTGTCGCCAGAGTAATGTATTGTATTTGTGTTACCCAAAGATGTGTTCGCGTACGAGCTCGATGTCTGCAGTGTCACTATCTGTGTCTGTTTCTATACGTACATAAATACCGCTGTGTCCTATATTTCTCTCTCTCTCTCTCTCCCTCTCTCTCTCTCTCTCTCTCTCTCTCTCTCTCTCTCTCTCTGTCTCTCTCTCTCTCTCTCTCTGTGTGTGTGTGTGTCTCTTCGTATCTATCTCTGTCTTTCTCTCTCCCTCCTCTGTGCTCTTCAATGTATAGCAAACCATCCTTACGCACGTACCACTGCATAGCCAAGGAGACTACCACTGGCTGTATACGAGGTGTGCGCTGGGATCATGATTCTTGAACTAACCCTAACTAACTTACCTTGTTGTTTCGTCACAGCCTCGATCGTACACCGCATAGGAAAGGATGAGGTCGTTCAGAAAGTTCCGCGGAATTCTTGTCAAATCATATTTCTGCATTTTGCTTGATTGTTTTAATCGGTTACGGATTGCGACCTTGCCTGTCTCCAATTGTTTTGCAAGCTCATTTTTTGACTTGGCAGGGTCTCTCTTCAAGAAACGTAATTATTCGTCTTCCAATTCATCTGTTTTCAAGTCTGAGTCTTCCACTGATTCCAATCATAGAAAATAATTTCTTCAGTAATTTGATTTTGATCAAGAGCCTGTTTCTAACTTCGTTCAAATATCTAAGATACTGCACGATTTTCACTGTGAGCGACTATCGCAACCTGTCGAGAAACTTGCATCTCTACTTACATATTTCTTTGCTTATTACGCGATGCTTAGCGCATCGAGAAGAACGTCTCGATTACATCATGAAGTGCAGTCGTCGCTATTCAGACCGGATGGATCAGCCTCCCCCTATCATCTCCTTACACCGAGTCTCGGATTCGGTATTAATTAAAAGAATCTCCTTCCGCCATCTCGACGATACAGCCGGTCCAAGAGTAGAAAACTTGACGATGGGCAGAGAGAGAAAGAAAAAGTCGAGATGCTATCAATTGATAACCCTTCGACCTCTCCCTCCTTACCCTAATTGATCTTCCTGCTTCAATATCCCATATATCGCGGACATCCCGATATTAACGTGTATGTATAATACTCTATATACATACATAAATAGAATGTATATATATATATATAAAACTCTCAACATCTCTTTGTCTCCCCACTACGTCTCTCCTCGTGTTCCTCTATCTCTCTATCTCTTCTAGCCACTACCTCCGAAGCTTTTCGAATCGATCCTCTACGGTCCTTTCACCCTCTACAAACCCCCCCCCCCCCCCCCGCTCCTCACTCTCTCTCTCTCTCTTTCCGACACACACCTAATCGTGTACCACCTATTTACTGTTCCCGTGACTGCACATTAGCGAAAACCTTGTTTCTCTCACACTTGCCTAATTCACTCCCTCCCCGAACCTCTGACCCCCCTCCCACTATTCTGTGTTGTTTCTGTGTGTAACGACTGTTTCTCCATTTCTCCAATTTCAGGGAGGTTTTGGACGGAAGAAAAAGAAAAAAGAAGTAAGACGTTACGTCACGCTAAGTAATAACACACGTACACATGACATAGAGATTTACACTATACATACATACATACATACATAGATACATACATGCATAAAAACACACACAGGTGAAGGCACACATCCACGCACACAATCACACAATACACAGGTTACGCGAGCACCGTCTCTTTCTCTCCGACATTATTCGAACTCTCTCCACTCTCGATCGTGCACGATCAAAACTGTACACGCATCGACGCACAACGCCTCTTGTCACACGATTCTCTCCATTAACATAATCCGATCGCCGATCGGGGCACACTAGCTGACGATGTCTCGTGGTTTTTCTTCACACGTGACACGCGAGACCACCGCCAACGCCACGGTGTACATCGATTCGATTCGATTCGATTCGATTGGATCTGATTCGATTCGATTCGATTCGATTCGATTCGATTCGATTCAATTCAATTCGGTTCGATCCGATCCGATCCGATCCGATTCGCGTCAATACCAAAGCGGAGGTATTAATTAGACTTAGACAATCCGAATAATACGTCGACGATCGATCGGAAATGGTCCTTGGACTCGTGAACGATTCTCCTGGTAGTATCGATTCTTGTCTCGTCTTCGCTCCGATTTGATACGTACGGAGGCTTGATCTGATCGCCTGTGTCGAATACGTGGACCTTTGTGAATCGGATGCTTTCGGCGAACTCATGGTTCGGCCAATTTCAATTCTTGCGTATCAATTAGTTTTCACGTGAGTGAATAGTTTATTCTGATCGACGTTGATCGTTTTTCATCAACGTTCAACTATTTATAATTACGAACGGTTACGAATTTTACCGAATCGAAGATACACCGTGGTCGAATAGACGAAAAGGAACACGCTTGATTCACGCACGTCCAACTCGTACTCTGCGCAAGGGCAGGAGCAAACAGCTCGCAAACCGTGCTCCTAGGAGCAACGCTCACAAAATCGGGAGCCCGTGAACCAGCGTTACCAGATGGAGGCTTTTCACGGATAAATAGTGGGGGAAATGCTATGGACAGAACCAGAGTGCCGTCACGAAGCTATAGCGTAGTCAAAATCCCAAACGTCATGGTTATGGATCGTAAAGATCGCTAATTACTATTGGCGCTACGTCGGTGGGACAATTCTCGGAACGCGATGTCATGTATCCCTTTGAGGAACTTTGTGTGCGTGCGCGCAACATGGGAATGGGGGAATGGCATCGTAGAAGGGGTAAGGTAGAATGGGAGAAAAGTCTTGATCCGGTGACACTGACTGAGAGCTCGTGAACCGAGCACGGCGCCATCTTTTGCAGCCCTTGCTCCTAGCTCTGCTCGCCAGTCTGCTCTTGCCCCTCGGAGCTTCGGTTGGGCGTGCCCGCTTCACACACATGTCACGCAACATCACCACAGGGTACAACCTATATACGCTTCTCATATCCTACTGCTGTCCACGTACACGGGGTGGTCCGTTGTTAGCGGTACGATTCTCGACAGGACGATTTCTCGTGGAAACTTTGGCCGAAATTCCGAAATGTTCGTAAACAAAACTTCGTTAACATTCATTTCACATTTATATTTTAAACTGATACATTAAATTGCGACACTATAATAAATAGTCAATTCGACGGCGCTTATCTGAATTAGAGAATTAGTAAATTTCGAAAAAAGAAGTCTGCAGCAAGGAAATTTTCTTGAACATTTTTGGGCCATTTTTTCACGTGGAATTACTCTATCGCGGGTCGTACGATCGATAATGGATCATCCTGTACATTGTATACGCTTCGTCGCAAGTGTCTTGACGTCTTACCGACACGATCGTAAAGCGAGACCCGCCTGTGCGCTTCCTCAAAAATTCTCGTGTATCTTGACGATATTCGAATCCACGTGTTCGATATACTCGCGCCAAACACGTCGGATCGTGTATGTATATGCTTTTGCGAGAAATGGGTCAGGTAACTATCTCAAAAGTCTCGATGATAATACAGCGATCGGCCGATCGGACGGGACCGAGTCGGCTCAACGCGTTCGAGATCGAGATCGAAGCGGGATCGGAGCGATTCGGTCGCGGCCGTTCGCTCCTGCTCGGCACACACGCATTCGCATTCGCTTCGCTGAGCGAGTACGATGCTCGACGAGAAAAATCGGACACGCTGACTTTATTCGATTTATTTTATAGTTGCAGCGACTAGAACTTCTTTGTCGTCCGTAATTTCTTAGAAGAAGAAGGGAGTTTCTATTCATCGTGTGCCTACGGTAATAGCGTACATATATTCTCATTTTGAATAATGTTTTTCTCTTTTTCTATACGTTTTCGTCAAGGTTACCATTTCTTATCGTATAATTAAATATAAATGTACGAACCTTCCGGTTAAGGTGAAGAGCTACAATCGATACGTATCGATCATGTACTAGCATTGCTGTTATAAAATGTAACCTGTTAGATGGACACTTAGCTGAACCGCGCTTGCATTGTAACGACTAAAATCGAGATTCCTTCGACCGAAATAAAATTCTATATTATCGGTGTTAATATGCAACTATCGCAGAATAACTTAAACGTATCTACAAATTCTCTTCTTCTTCCTCCAGAGAATTCTGAACTTCGATCAAGATTAAGTCACCGTAAAATAGATCGTAGCGCAGGGGGCACTGCGTTGAACCGATAACAAAGAAATGAACGCGCGGATTGCGTTAGGCTGAAAATTTCTTGTAAAACCGGCAACGACGCGAAGAAAGTTGTAGATTGTTAATGGGGACGCGATCGCGACAGGGACATTTACTCGAGCAGCGTTTTCATTTAATTATGCGCAGTCGTCGGAGTCGAATTAGATTTACGAAGCAACAGAATTCAGCCTGCAATTATCCTTCAGCGGCACGAAGAAATTTAATCAGGTCCCGTGACCGAAGGGAAGAACAACCGTAACGAGAGAATACAATTGCAGCGTCCGTTTTCTTTTCTTCTCGAGTGTCGTACGTCTGGCGTTAGAGATAGCAGTCGCAGTCGCCGCCACCGCCGCCGCCGCCGCCGCCGCGCCGCCTGAAAAATAAAAACGCTTCTATATGTAGATCGTATGCCGTATCCGCAATGCTTGCCGCTGAGACTTTGTATACCATGTACGTGCTATAATAATCTTCGTTGTTTTTTTTTCTTCTTTTCGTCTCTCTCTCTCTTTCTCTCTCTACTATTCATTAATCGCGCGCGCCTCGGAAAGCAAGTGAGAACCCTGGCGAAAGATGCGCGAAATTTACACACGATCGCGGTGGCATAGAGCCTCTCTCTCTCTCTCTCTCTCTCTCTCTCTTACTCTCCTCTGGGATCGTATTGATTTATCGCCGACCACGTCGCAATACAGTTGCTCGGCCCAAAACGATGCTCCTCCGCATCGAAAGACATCGATCGCGGGAAATCCCGCGACCACCCGTTGTGTAACTCTTTCGGCCACCGCAAATTCGATCTGACCGTGATGCTTTTCGGAAATGAATTTTTCTACTCCGCGAAACCGTGCGCGTGCTCTCTCGACGGACGCGAAACGCTCCGAAAACGCTCCGAAAACTCTTCTCTCAACTCGCCTCTGGAAATACAGGGCGTACAACGAGCAGCTACCTTCGAAATTCAATATGTTCCATTTAGAATTTCATTGGCTAACTAATAGGACAGGGTTCGAAAGACGATTTTGCTATATCGGGCGAGAACGGACGAAAAAATCGAAGCGTTAAGCAATACATTGCAAACAGCGCATCGTTCGTTTAGTCTCCCGCTCGGCCTGTAGTTCGAGGAGGCTCGCGTTTCCGAAACAATAGACGGATTTTGGACAGACGAAGGCAATTTTATCCTGATTGATCCGAAACGAGCCTACTCAAAGATCGCTCTTACTTGTCTCTATTCAACGTCTCGAGCGATAAAAGAAAAAAAAGAACGAACCAATCGACCACGACGAACGTGTGCTGCCGCATCGTGTGCTCCGCTCTGCCCAGTAATGCTCGGCCTGAATATTCATCGACAGACACGTCTCGCTTGCGTAAATTAGATCTAGGTAGACTGTACATATGATACAACCTTAGTCATAGATCATTATTAGGCGTAGGAAGTTCGTGTATGTGCATCCAACAGGGCGAACGATCTTTCTTTCTTTCATGTCAAACGCTTCTAGATAGTCTTCGATACGTAGCCTAGGTGCAACGATTGCAATCAGTCTCCTCGATCTTTCGAACGAAAAAACAAAGAAAGAAAAGAGACAACGCTTCTTGTTTGTTGAGTCGAAAGTGATTGGCATTTCAAGGGACAATTAATTTGTTTCTCTCGACGAGTCAGCGAGTCTCTGGTTGCAAGGCGAACCGCGCGCGCGACGAGAACGCGTATTTTTCGATTCGGTTTTCGGTGAAAATGAGAAATTGTCGATCGAGTTTAAAATATTGTATCGGTAATAAAGATACGCGAGATATCTCGTCCAGAGCATTGTACGACCAAATGGTTGAGAATTAAGAAACCGGAGTAACCGTGACGAAGGGGCGACGCATGTGTCGGGAAGCGGGTTGTTCGTGTGCGTTTTGTCTTGCGACCGCGGGACAGTTGTCGCGTTCGAATTCGGTAAGCGTGCTCGCCGTGCGAGGATAGCGTCGAGGATAAACGCAAGAGAACGAAAGAGAGAAAAAGAAACGAAACGAAACGAAACGAAACCGAGAAAGAACCAGGTGGGCATACCTCGAATTTCTAATAATGACTCTCGAGAGAAATTCGGGTGAGAGGGAGCGGAAACGAGCAGGGATCACGTGGACCTCCACCAGGTTCGTATGTTCACGACCCGCTTTTAGCACCAATTCCGTACTGTACACACGTATATAGACCGACTAGTCGCCGTAGCTGCTTTTCAGACTAGACGCGGAATAGATGTTCCCGATGCTTCCAAAGTAGGAAAAGAAAAAATGTGGGGCAACGTCGTACTATCGGTAAAGTACACGTATGTACGTGCAAAAACGGTGTGACGCTCGCCGCCATTTCTGTAACATTGACAGCGTTAATTTAAAAAAACATACTACTATACGCGTGTGTTTCTCTCTTCTTCGTTTAGTTTCCTAACCGCCACAAAAGCTCGTCGGGTATCAATAATTAACGAGCCGGGCTCGGGTAACAAAAATAAATTGACACTCATCGGGCTGCGCGACGATCAATGTTACGGAAAGACGGCGATCGCTTCGCTTCCGATTCGTGAGACTCTCACACGATTGATGGACCCGTATTGAAAACCATCGTCGGCCACCATTTTGTACGATTGTTCGAACCAAAGTCGCCTGCCTTGAAGCTCGGGACGTTGTCTTGCGATGCACAAATGAACGCAATACGAACGATACGACGCGACGCATAGAGAAGCTCATCTAGAAGCGGGTTATGAATAACCGGTGCACACATAGAAGACGATACAAATGAATATTTCCAAGCCCGCTTATTATCAACGTGCATATACTTACTGGCTGGCTCCGATGGAAATAAGCCTCCTTGAAAGCGTCCGCTGAGTTTTCTCGGTCTTCTGACTTCTACATTAAATCCGAAAAGATTTTCCTGTATCGGATCTTATAGGTTTTCAGGGAAATTCTGAAAACTCATTTTTTCAATTTTATTTGTCTTTTAATGGTTACGCGTGGTTGATATACACTTTTTAAAGAAATGCTCAACGAAAGATATCACGGCGACATGTTTCTAGCGGACCATCGAGTATTTACAGGATCAGAGATACCTTTTTCGTGGATCGAGGATATAAAACGCGAGGCGATCTCTGTCGGGATCGTCGTATTGGAAATATTTGTTTCACCCTTTTCCTCTCAGTCACTCGACGGATCCTTGTTGAATTACGGAGAAGTGGATTGGTATCGTCGTATGGACGACGATTATAGCGCGCGTATATTTTGTATATAATTCGATCTAAGGCACGTCTATACGGTAACGATGATTTATTGCAACGTATAAAAGAGCTCTGTATACTTTTTTTTCTACATAGATAGTTCGGCACTTGCCGGGGCCGGCCGGGACTTACACGCGTTCTCGATTTCACAGGTACGGTATGACGACGAGGACGAGGACGAGGGTCCTCAGGCGGATCCGCTGCTCGAGCAAGGAGCACCGATCCCGGTCCGACTGCACAACGAATTTCCACCCGAGCTGGCCTCCACACCTCTCGAGGATATCGATACTTTCTATCATAACCAAAGGGTAATTGCTTTATTTATACTATTTGCACAGACACGGAACGGTTCCGTTCGGTACAACACACGGTAGTCTCTCGGATCGAGATTGGTGTTATTCTTAACGTATGTTTCAGACCTTCGTCGTCATCAGCAAGGGAAAGGACATATTCAGGTTCTCAGCGACAGACGCGATGTGGATCCTCGACCCGTTCAACCCGATACGACGCGTGGCCATTTACATATTGGTTCACCCACTGTTCTCCCTCTTCATTATCACTACAATATTGGTTAACTGCATACTCATGATCATGCCCACTACGCCCACCATCGAGTCTACGGAGTGAGTATCGTTCATACGTCCTCGCCTCGCGCGTTCGATAACACCGAAACAAAGGCGAGACCTCGATTTATCTCTTTGCCTACTCTCACCGTTTCTCTCTTTCCTTTCTTTTTAATTTTCATTTATTTCTGAGACCTGTACGAGCATCGGCTCCATTTTCAAACGCTCGCCGATCGTGGTCAACGGTGGCCATCTTGCTACAAATTTACTAAAAATTGATCAAAGCAATAAGTTTTATTGATTTTAATGGTAACAGATTTTTTCCACGTGCCAGTTTATTTACGGTTCCTGTGTCCAATGGTGATCAATAAAGGAGTTAGCGTCCACAATCCTCCACCCCGTCCTATTTCTTTCTTTTCCTCGATTTTCTCGGAGCCTTTGATTGACGTTTCTTTAGATAGGAAAGCCATCGAAAGCTTACGGCGAGTACACGTTTTGTTTTGTAACGAATAGAATACTTTTGAAGCGATGTTCTACGTGTTATAGCTCTAAATATACATATATTATATAAGTAGAGACATGTGATAAATTGTATATCCGTTGGTAAGTTTTGTTCTAGTCTCTCTTAGAGGTAGACGTAGTACATGACCGATCTGTGCGAATAATCCGTAAGCGATGATCCATAGAAATAAACGGTGTCGATGATAATGTATCTGTCTCGTACGCTAAATAGCTTGCCGAGGTAATCATTGTTCGCTTGGGTCGTGCTCTCAATAGAATTCATCGTACATGGCGATCCGAGATCGATCCGGCACCGACAACCGATCCGAAACTATCGTCTAGTTTCGCAGAAGCGACACCGCTCACCGGAAAGGATCTAGATCGTAGATCGATAATTACCTTTGTCGGCGAGTAGCGATGGGTTGACGATAAAGAAACAATGATAAAGAAATCCTGATTTTACTTATCTTCGAAGTCATTTGAAGATCGTCGATAATAATGGCATTGGGTTGGCCAGAAAGTTCGTCCGATTTCCCGAGAACGAACTTTTTGATCGATTTAATGCGAACAACAAATACATAAGTGAAAAAGTATACCAAATGAAAGAAAGTAACGATAAGACAAATTCGAGCTCTCGTACCCATCGCTACTTCCCGGAAAATTCCATTAGAAAGTGTAACAGACTGCAGATTTTCATGTAACCTCGACTGGTCGTCGACTACATTGTTGTCCACAGTTAAGAAAATTATGGTTAGCTCGAAACTTCTGTTATAAAGGAAAGATTAAGTTCGCTCAAGACGTTGAGGTAACTTGAAGCATAAAGATCCACAGTCTAGAAACGATCGAGAGACGGTAGTCCGAATTCGGGAGAAAATGATTGACCACGAGGTAGGCGTAGGATCCTTTCGGCGATGCGAGCAGTATCGCCGATGCAACCTCGAGCGCAAGTGCGACGGAACAGTGCAGTGATTAGGCAGTAGAGAACTCGTCGACGCGCGCGCGCGCCCAACGATTTGCATTTTAAAGCTGAGTGGTGTGTTTGTTGTTTTCAGAGTGATATTTACGGGCATCTACACATTTGAGTCCGCCGTTAAGGTGATGGCGAGGGGTTTCATTCTGCAGCCTTTTACCTATCTTAGAGATGCATGGAATTGGCTCGACTTCGTAGTTATAGCTTTAGCGTGAGTAGTTAAAAACTTATTCTTTAATAACCAAAAAAAAAAAAAAAAGAAAAATGAACACAAAGACAAGTAATAAAAAGCGAAACCCGAACGTTAAACAGAAAATGAGAAAAGAACGACAAATGGTAGAGTACACAGCGTGTGACGTAAGAGAATAGAAAATCCGGGGAAAAGGTGCATACAGTTTTCGAAAAGAGAGATCGACTAGATTGAACGAGTCCTTTTAATCAGTTTTTTTTTCTCTGCATAGCTACGTGTAACAGTGTTTGAGATCGGTTATCGATGTCCGTAGAACAGTCCGTTTAGGCTAATAAGTCGACGGTCTAAAGTGATACGGAAATACATACGAGCGAGACACGCATAGATTCTGTCCGATCGACTCACGTTGACGATATAAATATAGTTGTGACTCAAGATGTATGTAACACACTCGTTGAATCGGTATGATCCGCGGTCGCCTAGGACTCGCACAAATTCCAGTTCTGTTCGATTGCCTGTCAAAACTGTTGATTACTGTTGTTTGACATTCCGAGAGGCCCACGAGGTAGATCCGAACAAACGAGACGGCGATCTTAGGCGAGCGGTCAGGACCGATTTCGAGAGGAAAGATATCGCCGGTTCGCCGAACAGAATACTTAGTATTCGAATTTAGTGAATCAAAGGTTGTGAACCGTAGACATTCGCTAGATACCTTGAGTACGCTATGGAGATTCGTGTAGAATCGAGTAATTATACTACACCACTGTAATTCAGTACTTTCTTCTCTTTTCTCTCTCTCTCTCTCTCTCTCTCTCTCTCTCTACCTATCTACCTATCTGTCTATCTACCTATCTATCTACCTATCTATCTACCTATCTATCTATCTATCTATCTATCTATCTATCTATCTATCTATCTATCTATCTATCTATCTATCTATCTATCTATCTATCTATCTATCTATCTATCTATCTATCTATCTACCTATCTATCTATCTATCTACCTATCTATCTATCTATCTATCTATCTCTATCTCTCTGTCTCATGTTACACACATACTTTGGCCGATTGTATTCTGTAAATACATGAAGCATTCTTTGACATAACCACACGTAATAATCACACGAATACGTAACAGGTATTATACGAGTATTAGTTCACCTAGATAGGGGATTTAGAGACTTTTAATTATTGTGTCTAGTTACCTCGGACCGAAGAGTATACACCATTTTTGATTACTCATCGTAATGTTGGTTTAGACTAGTCCTATACGTCGATTCGATTCAATCACTCTTATTAATTGTTGTAGTTTAGACTATTATATTATATATATACCTTCTATAACATATATTATTAAGTAATTGTTGATAGATATTGGTCAATACGTGTATTTATTCGGTGTAACGAGTACTCGATTATTGTAACTGGCAGCGCGAGAATACCCGACGAGAATTCACTGTATCGTTTCGATGATTCTTGTTAATTTTCACACGATCTTTTCATTCTTAATCCATTAGCTGTCAATTTGCCTTGTTTCTTCTAATTATTACATTTCGGTCTTCCTGATATTGTAATTGTCGTGCAACGTGCGAAAAATTGTCGATTCGACAAGCAGAAGTCAGGCAGATTCGATGAAACGGATGAGATTCGGGAAGAAGAACTAGAAAACGGTGGTTCTCGTGTTGCCGACGACATTAAATTACCATCGTGCATGCAGTAATAGCTACCTAAACGATACACGCAGTTCCGAGCAGACTTTTGGTAGGCCATAGGAAACAGTAGCGAGTAACCCTTTGAGTAACGTTAATTATCCTGAACTCTCTTTTCTAACGTTTTGTTTTTTTGTTTGTATCACTGTAATGTGTGTGATGTTCGGGTGTATTGCAGTTATGTGACGATGGGCATAGATCTAGGCAACCTTGCCGCTCTCAGGACATTTCGAGTCCTCCGAGCCTTGAAGACTGTCGCTATTGTACCAGGTATGCTTAGTGAAATAGAATTGGTCGTAGACGCAGATATATACTAATTAGAAAAAGTCATAGAACACAATATTGTCGCGGTCGCTGTACACATCTCTCGCAAACTCATCACCGATAATAACGCCTGTTCTATAATACTTTCGATCTGTTCCGATATACATATAATTATTTCTTTCGTTCTGTCACGCCGTCATTTTTTCTCATCAGTCTTCCATCTGTCGCGCTCATTCATCGGTATCTGGTATCGAGTAATTTATCGAGTTATCGGGTTTCGTGGGAGAGTTCTGTCGCTTTCTTCGTGCTCGTTTCCGTCGACCACAATCGCAAACCACTTTATTATTTACTAACGATCGTAGATTCACGGTGCCGCGTCGGGGAAACATGGAGGACGCCGGCCATCGAGCAGCCACATTAGACACTTACGTTTCCCTCGAAACGAGAATTTTTCCTTTTATTACGTATTGTTTAATTTGTCTGGATTACCGACAATGTATCTTTCGCAAAAACAGTTTTGTTTCGTTTTCGAATAGTACACTCTTTTCTGACTTGTTCTATTCACGACATAACCATCATTTCTGTTGTTACAGCTTACGCTTCGCCATCTTTAGAACGTATACTGTTGGTATCTTTAACGTATTGTTGCACAATTTTGCTTTTTGTATGATCTAATCGTACCGATTTAATAGTCCACACGGAAACGTCGAGCAACGAAACACGAACAAGTTTAGTTTTGCTCCGACTGTTCTTTCAAAGAAACGAATACGATGCATACTCGGGAACAAGCCTAGATCGTTAATTAGGATCCTAGTTTGTTGCATCGTACAATAATGTTTTCCCTGCAGAACCTAACGTAACAGCGAACGTAGCCTAGGCTACGCGCAAGAAGAACGCGTGGCCGACCGTGTCCAAGAAAACCAGAGAAAATCAGTATTCAGGAAAGCGACAGAATCTTCCCAAGAATCCGATACGTCGATCAATGTTTCACTGTTGATCATCGATCACCGTTGTCCCAAGCCTTTCTTCCACCGATCCGTTCCCGATTGCCGCTCGTGTCCGAACGTTTCCCTGAATGTTCTCGATCTCCATATACTCTGTCGACGGCGTCCCGAATCATCATTCTCGACTATTGTCAACCCATCACCCCCTATTTCCCCGCGTTGAAATGAAAGCGGTCTGTCCAAGTCGACTGCTGAAGCTGACGGAATGCCAAACTGAGCCCACTGCCCTTTTCTCTCGTTGTCTAGGTCTGAAAACCATTGTCGGCGCTGTGATAGAATCCGTGAAGAACCTGCGCGATGTGATAATCCTGACGATGTTCTCTCTTTCCGTCTTTGCGCTGATGGGCCTCCAGATTTACATGGGGGTTCTCACGCAAAAGTGTATAAAAAACTTTCCTGAGGACGGCTCCTGGGGTAATTTCACCGCCGAAAACTGGGAGCGATTCGTTAGTAACGAAAGTATGTAGCCCTGCTCTCTTCCTACAGATATTGCGCCACAAATTCACCCTTAAACAGATCGAATTCACCTCTTTTTACAAATCTGTTTACAAAGAGTTGAATATCATCTATTGCGGTGAGTCACCTCACCGCAGAACAAAATGGTGAATTTGGAGAGTACAAAACCTGTATTATTACGTTTGTATTATCAGTAATTTAGTAATGTAGTAATTTAGTAATATCGTTTTTCTCTTTCCTCCAGCTAATTGGTACGTGGACGAAGCGAAAAACATGCCCTTGTGTGGAAATTCATCTGGAGCAGGGTAACTATCACTTTTTACCATTTTCATCGACCATGGTCCATAATTATCTCTCTCGTGCAATTTCATTACATATTCGTATCGATCCAACGTTCGACAATGCATTATTATTATTATTAGAATTTCAATTAATGTCGATCTCCTCGATGCTCATGGTCTAATAATTAACGTTTAAATTTGTTTTCATGATTTTCGTTCGATCTTGCAGGCAGTGCCTTCCTGGCTACACGTGTTTACAAGGATACGGCGACAATCCGAATTACGGCTACACGAGTTTCGACACCTTCGGCTGGGCCTTACTCTCTGCTTTTCGTTTGATGACTCAAGACTACTGGGAAAACTTGTATCAGTTGGTACTAAGATCGGCCGGGCCGTGGCACATGCTGTTCTTCATCGTCATCATTTTTCTTGGCTCGTTCTATCTCGTGAACTTGATTCTCGCTATTGTCGCGATGTCGTACGACGAATTGCAAAAGAAAGCCGAGGAAGAGGAGGCTGCCCAAGAGGAAGCCACAAGGGTACGTCAATTCCCGAGACAGAACTGTATATCAAAAATTTCTAACGAGTTGTAGAGGTTCGAAGTGAAAAACTGTAATTTTGTTTGATTTCGTGAAACCAGCAAGCCGAAAAGCAGGCTTTGGCGAGGGAGAACAAGGCGATTGCGAGGGAGGCTGCTGCGAGGAAGGCGGCACAGCAAGCAGCTTGTGCTGCCGCCCACGCCGCGGATCAAATTGTCAAATCGCCGTCGAATTTCTCGTGCCAGAGCTACGAGCTGTACGTCGGTCAGGACAGAGGGAACGACGACAACAACAAGGAGATACAGTCGGACAGGGTGACTCAGATCAACAACCACACGACCACCACTAAAGTTAGAAAAGTCAGCGCCGTAAGTATCTGACCGTCGAAGGTCACCATCGATTTATCCTCCCCCTTGACGTAATGTACGTGGTTCCTATTAACTTATTACCCCGACCTCGCTTCTACGAGAGCAGTTCACGCGAGGCTGTCTCGATCTTGACTCGACTCGTCGGTACATTCGACTCGCGATGTTCGATAAACGGAGGGAATTATTTTATTGTGAAACATTTTACTTCCTCTACATCTTTCTGTGCAAACAGCTTCGTCAACAAAGACTTAGTTCCGGTATTAAAAACACTTGAATTGCGAATAAAGAAATTGCAAAAATTTTAATCCCCAAGAAACAAACACGGAGAGAGAAAGCTTTGACAACCCGTAACGTGCGATTAAAAAACATTGAAGTGTGTAGAGCTCTCGTATACGTATCTCTCTCATATATGTATGTATGTATTCTGTCGAAGAAGACCATGATCAAGTGTTCGCATAAACTTCTCTCCGTTTACGAAACACCGAAAATGAACTTTAACTGTTGAAGCGATAGTATATTGACGGTTGGAGGACTGGATGGTCAATGAACGGTTTCACAGAATGAGTTTGGTATGATCGAGGAGGCAAGTAAGGTTAGGAGGGCAGAGGATAGATGAAGAATGATACCCAATTCTTAGGGTGTGAAAAGAGCTTGACGAAACTTGGTGGCGGGCTTGTGAGCTTTGAAACGAGACAAGATATCGTTGAGAAGGTTCCAAATAATTTCAAATAAATAATAGCCAATTTAACGCAAAAAAAAAAAGAAAAAGAAAAGGATAGTTTGGCTGATCTCGACGAGTCGAGCCCTTCCATTAAAGTCTGTCGCTCTGTAGCATGCTTGCCATACGGTACATCGTTTAGGACGCTTTCAGACATCTTGTTTTCCGTTTGGTTGATTTACTCGCAAACTTGTATTTCCAGTTGTAACGCTGAGCTTAAGGCTCGTTTAAGTTTACGTGTCGCTCGCGGCTCTGCGTGTAAGAGTATCCAGATCGACGCTGCATCCTCGTGAACAGTCGTCTTGATCGTCATTGCGATGTCTTGCATGCGAACGCATGTGATCTAATAGAGAAAGGAGATACGAACTGTCGGCACCGTAATCGTTCGAGGACTTCGACAACGAAACAATTGCAAATAAATAAAAGAACGACCGGACAGATAGCTGTTTGTATTCGTTTCGAAATTGATTTTACGATTTCTGAGTCGCGCGTCGATCAGAATCCTTTTCGAAAAGGAATTACGCGATCCACGCAATCGGGGGATCCCACCACCGATCTTCGTGTCTCCCGTTCTGATAATCACGAGGTAGAGAAACATCTCTGTAGCCCAGTCTGTCGCGACCAGCTGTAATCATTTCTGCGTGAACGACATCTTGCTCTTCTGTGCTATGTCCGCTTTTTGCTAGCATCTACATGAACATCTTATGTATGTATATTATTATATCCGTATCGAGTGCCTCCTTGGTGTACACAATTAGACCACCGTTACGAGCCGTTTGGTAGGAGATGTCTTTTCTTCTTTTTTTCTGAAGGTCTCTCGCGCCGCTAATGGCCAGTTTACTTATGCCTACCAGGAAAGCCCGCGGAAGGTACGTGTGTCACGACCGTGTCTGTCAGCACCGAGCGTACGTACTTAAATAGCTGTACACAACAGCGTCCACGATCCGTATATCATGTCAATACGTCCTTTGTCTGACGTGTCGGTATGGTGGATAGATGATCACGAGTCAATCTCGAACTCGAAATCCATCAGCGAGAGACGCATCGTAGATTCTTATTCACCGTAGCTTACAGTCTCCGCGCAATCGACATACATACATATTATACATGCGAGGCGTAATCAAAAAGATGACGGACCCCGTCAGTTCCCTTGCGAAAATTCGCATAGAAAAGAAAAGCGACACCTGGATATATTATCTCGATACCGTTGTCGCAAGGAAACTGACAGAGTCCGGTTTCTTTTTGATCACGCCTCGTTCATACACGCCACCATCCGCAACAAGATCGCGGTAGATAGTCTCTCGACTCATTAGATCATACGATCGAATCATTCGAGACACAGACCGGTCCCGATCGCCGAGCCGAAACTAACAAATATCGGATCCTGAACGATGAACACTGAACCGAACGAGTATAGAACGAAACCACGACAAACTCGATTCCCAATTCGAAACATCGCCGATGTTGTCTGTACGGCGGCGTACGGGAGAGTTCGTACGAAGCCTTTTTTCGCAACCACCACTGTACATAAATATACAAAGAATTACTGCATCGCGATGCGGGGAGGCATTCACATGATATTACCCTTATAGCCAGCTTCGACTTAGCGCTCACGGTTTTGTGATTCTCCGTGATGTAGGGAGAGCGATCGAGTCGCCGAAGACGGCTGCGCTTTCGAGCAATATTCGTTTCTTTGAGTGTTCGATACAGCCGAACCTGGAGATTGAACAGTCGCTTGTACGCGATTGTTGCTCGAGGTGGTGTAATATTTTTAGAGAAAGAGAGAGAGTCGACCGTCTTGTTTTACACCCTGCCACCCCGCCACCCTGCCACCCCGCCACCTCGCCGCCCCGCCATCTCCTGATCCTGATTTTCACGCGCCCATACTCCGGCGATCGACGACGACAACGACGATGACAACGACGATGACGACGACGACGACGACAACGACGAAAACGATCAGAACGGCGATAGAGAAAAGTGGTGGTCCGCCTTGTTGTAATTTCAGGCGAGCCTTAGTCTACCTGGCTCACCGTTCAATATCCGTCGGAGCAGTCGCGGTAGCCATCAATTCGCAATTAGGAACGGCCGCGGACGTTTTGTCACGCCTCCGGGCGGTGACCGGAAGCCGTTGGTCCTCTCGACTTATCTGGACGCGGTGGAACATCTGCCGTTCGCGGACGACTCGAACGCGGTCACCCCGATGTCCGAGGAGAACGGTATCATCGTGGTGTCCGGTTACTATGCGAATCTTGGCTCTAGGCACTCGTCGTACACGTCGCACACGTCCCGGTTCTCGTACACGTCCCACGGCGACCTGTTTAGCGGCCTGGCCAACGCCGGCAAACCGATGACCAAGGAGAGCCAGCTGAGGACCAGATCGGTCAGACCACCCTCGGTCAATGGACATTTCACGGATTCCAATCAGAAGTACCATTACGTGAGTATCGCGGACAAACGCGTCAAAACCGCTCGGACACGGGTCTTCTTATTTTTGCTCTAGATTCGCCAGAAACAATTTAATTAAAATCGACGACGCCACCACCGAGACCTCTCCCTGTTACGTAAAAACATCCTCGTTCGCAAAGGATTCATGATAAATCGCATGCCATTGCTCCCATTTAGCGCTAACAAGTTTCGACACGCGACGCGTCGATTCCGCCGGGGCATGCGAATTAGATTACTCGCGAATGTAATTAACGTTGGAAAATTTATCCTCAGGAGAGTGATCTGGATGATCCCATGGGCAAGCCAAAGCAACAAGACAATCCGTTTATAGGGCCTTCTCAACGACACGCCGTTGATATGGAAGGTACGATATTAACGTAAACGTCGGTGCTCTCGTTTAATTGCAACGCCGCTGGGCAATGAAACGTTAAAACAAACCAAATGGTTTTTTTCCAGATGTGATGGTACTGAACAATATTATAGAGCAAGCCGCCGGCCGTCAAAGCCGTACTCCCGAGCAAGGAGGTAATGTCGAGACCCTAATCATATATGGCTCGCGTTATTTCTTCCAGTTTAATCACCCTTATCACAGATGTGTATCTCTTGTGCGATGAGCATCCTATTTTTCGATGTACACCGTTGTCGAGACTCTTCTGCTCCTCTTCTGTCCGTTGATATATTCAGTGCTGAAGATATATTTTTCTGTCTGATCGCCTTGTACATAGTAGACTGGATATCCTTTCTTTTCGATACTGTTCTTTTCTTTTTTTTATTCTGTTCGATTTGATTTTCGAGACTGCGCCGAGAACGGAAAAGAAACGAGAACACGTGCGATCCTTGCGAACTTACATATCAGTTCACGGGTTTTTCCGACAAATACCCAGTGCGTTTCCAGGGCTATGCTCTCGTGTCTCCTATCAAAGAGAACGGAAGACGCCGAAACGTTCCATCGAAGTCGCCCACGACGTTCACTTTTTTCCCATGATACCGCGACGTGTGTAAGCCCTCGAACCTTTTTGGACGGGTCGAGAACAGTTTGTAGTGATTTTCTTTTGGGGAAACAGAGTTTGTTTCCTGGTACAATGACACAGATTAACATCCTCGCTGCAGCTGCACGACGTCCTGGTCGCTTCGAGCCTGGATTCCGCTTTATCTTCGACGCACGGTCGCGGCTAAGAGAGACAGTTTCAGATAAGATAGTCCCAAATATGTTGTGCTTCCTTGAAAGGGGTGATTCCCAAGGGCATACAAAGCAGCCATTGTTCGTTAATAACTCCTTAACGAAGCCACCCCCCTTCAAGGAGACAACATTTTTTAGACCGAACTGTCTCTCGATAGCCACCGTAACTGCAGCGAATTGTAGTTTCTTTATAAATCATGAGTTAACGGCACTTGCTTCGCCGTGTCGAGGGCACCGACACTGCTTCAAAGAGAAGCTTCATTACGAGCCAAAATACGTCACGCGTCGGCTAAACGCTCTAGACATCGCGATTAGAGCTTTCTAGCTCCGAGTTAGCGAGGATTAAAAACGCACGCAAACATAGTCGCACCTCGGCTGCTTCGACGGGGAAATTTCTGCTACTGCAGCACACAATATGGCGGCCGTCGAGGGGTAGATTTTCAGTGTTTGTTATTTACAGTTCTGTTTCGTTGATTATATTCATTTCTTAGATTGTAGATCAAGCTTATCGTGTGATCACTTTTCGAACGTTAATCCTTAACCGGCAGAAAAGAATGAACGACTGAAACGTTTTGCAACAGATCGCTTCAAGTTCGCTTTCGCGAGCCTGTTGAGGATTAATCTAAGGTTAATTATTCTTTTCGGTTCGTTTGGTTTAAGGTTTCTTTGCTTTTGTTTCTTTAAAAAGCACATTTTTTCAAGTAGTCTACGTTCGACCACAAAATGCCTGTTCAGCATTACACGTTTGCTAATTTAGTTTCGCCAGTCCCCTGACGGAGCTCACGATTATCCTGCTGGCATTTTCATAAGCACGGTAATTCACAGAGCCAATTACTATAAAACGAACGCGAGATAGACGACTTCAACAATTGAATTTCGTTGAATAACACAACTCATAAAATTCTTATTAATACAGTCCTCGGTAAAGAAAAGTGTAATCTCGCTATTTACAACACAGCGATAATAGTTGATGAGACTCATTTACGAACAGCTTTTGCCCTATCGATTATCTCGTTCGTCGATCTCACACGTCGATTGTGAAAATTGAATTGGAACTGTGAGTCCCTGTGAGCAATCTTGTCTCTCCGAGTTGCTTCGTACGCACCGTGACCTTTCTACTTTTCTTCCCCTTTAGTTTCTGCTACATGCACCTGCCTGTTTGTATATAATCTGTGGTCTGAGACAAAGAACAAGCTTGAGAAATGAGAATATTTAAAAACAAAACAAAAACCTCTTTCCCCAAAAAGAGTGGTGCAAGAAAAAATCACTAACACGCGTTACAGCTTCGATCTATCGATTTCCGACAGACGACGATGAAGAGGGGCCCACGTTCAAGGACAAACTGTTGGCCGCGGTGCTGCGCTGCATCGATATATTTTGCGTCTGGGACTGCTGCTGGTTGTGGCTTGAATTTCAAAAATACGTGTCTCTTTTGGTGTTCGATCCATTCGTAGAGCTTTTCATCACCCTTTGTATCGTCGTCAACACACTCTTCATGGCACTGGATCATCACGACATGGACAAGGACATGGAACGGGTGCTCAAGACCGGAAATTACGTAAGCGACACTGAAATCTACTTTTCCGAACAACCATGCATAGTTCAACGAATAGATTAACAACATACTTATTGAAATTTCAGTTCTTCACTGCGACATTCGGTATCGAAGCAGGGATGAAACTAATCGCAATGAGTCCCAAGTACTACTTTCAAGAAGGATGGAATATTTTCGATTTTATCATCGTCGCTCTCTCGCTGCTGGAGTTAGGCTTAGAAGGTGTGCAAGGTCTTTCCGTGTTACGATCGTTCAGATTAGTAAGTCGCCACTTTCTTAATTAACAATTACAAGTCCGATTGGTTTGAAAAGATCTCCGCGAATCTGAATAAAATAAAGAAACATTGAATTTGTTAGCTTACCTATTTATGTATATTTCTTTCGTTAAAAAGCTGGCCCGTTTCAAACTCGGAACAGACATCTTTTCAAATTCGTCATACTATACATACCTTTTTACAAGCTATTGTTTCACTACGAAAGTTTGTTTAACGATCAATTTTTAACGCTGCTACGTCCAGCCGAATCGAACTAGAACATTTGCAAGTAAGGAATCAAATTCCGAATCTAGAAATGGTCAAATACGATCCATTAAAGTATCTCAGTCAGCAAAATCTAGGGTATTATTCTGGCGTTTGCGTACGGCTGACCGTGGCAGAGTTAAACGAATTGCTGTCGAGCGATTATATCGTAGTAGCGTATTTATTTAAAATAAAAAACGATGTTGCTGCCGTCGTGTCCATTTACTAAGAATAATTCTTCCGCAGCTAAGAGTGTTCAAACTAGCGAAATCGTGGCCTACGTTGAATCTGCTAATCTCCATCATGGGCAGAACGGTGGGTGCGTTGGGTAATCTGACGTTCGTGTTGTGCATCATCATTTTCATATTCGCCGTGATGGGTATGCAACTGTTCGGCAAGAATTACACGGACAACGTGGATCGATTTCCGGACGGCGATCTACCGAGATGGAATTTCACCGATTTCATGCACTCTTTCATGATCGTTTTTCGCGTGTTATGCGGAGAATGGATCGAGTCCATGTGGGACTGCATGCTTGTGGGCGATGTCTCTTGCATACCATTCTTCCTGGCCACGGTCGTCATCGGTAATTTGGTTGTAAGTATACGCAAGCAGGGAATCAAGTAATAGACTACGGTATATTTATTAATTCTATTCAGATTTCCTCCAAAACCGTAGGATAAACGTCAACAGATTAATGTTATACACACTCACCCGGCCACACAAACATCAAAGAACAAACCAATCATCGATCAAAGCACACACGTCGATCACAAATGTCTATACGCAATTTCGAAGTTTCAAACCTACCAAAAAACGACGAAGATTTCGCACATTCTGTGGCTATACAGGGTGTTCCCAACAAACAAACCGTTCAATATGTTATACCGTCTGTCACGGAAAGAGTTTACTTTACGTTTACACGAATGAAGTACAACATTTTTGGGTCACCCTGTATATCTCAGAAACGGTTGACTTTTCGATCTATGTTCACCAAGGGTTTCTTTACTCACCACAGCAACATACACATTACATTCATCGATTTGCAAACCTGCTTCCTTGCAGGATGTTCATTCCAATGATGTTGAAGCTACTAAAATGATTATGCGAGTACGTTTAAAAATGCGACCTCATTGAAACGCTATTCACTTCATTCAAGCTATAAAATATTAATGAAGATGTATGCGAAGCTGCACTCGTTCTGCGTTGCTCTGTAATAACTTTGGGGTTGCGCCATTCATTATTCCCGCTTTTCAAAAGTCCTGTTTCATTTTATCGATTCACCGTCTCTGTCGTCAAAGAATCTTTTCATACGATTTAGGATGAACATCCTGTGTAGAATGAGTGTACGCGCAAGGTAAAGAATGACTTTGGGAAATCATAGAAATGTTCACGATGTCATACAACAGTTGACAACAACACAGCCACTCCATAGCCAACGAGAAAAGACAAAAAAAAAAAAGGATGAATCCTCTGAACAATCCCGAACGATCCTGAAACAGCCTTTTTTACCGTCCTATATACCAATTATGTATACCAAGTGTATTGAACGAATCAGCCGTGTGGCAGCATTGACACGGAAATTACGAAGGAATGTTTGCGTTGTGTCTGTGACGAAATAGGTGCTGAATCTCTTCTTGGCCTTGTTGCTGAGCAACTTCGGCTCGTCGAATCTTTCGGCGCCGACCGCGGACAACGAAACGAACAAGATCGCAGAGGCGATCAAACGAATATCACGTTTCGTTGATTGGATCAAGCGAAACGTGCTATTTCTGACTAAAATGATGCGAGCCAAATTCACCAATCAGATATCCGATCAGGCGCCAGGTGAGGGACCGTCCAACAGTTGGAAAGAAGGTTTATATCCAATCAGATCGCTTGCTGTGTGCGCTGTGTAGTTCGTGGCACTGTTTTCAGTTCTGCTTTTCACTACTTTTTCGAACTGTTTTTCTCTATACGTTCTGTTATCGATTTTTTTCCGTTCAGTTTTTGATTTCGGTGCCAGTCGACGATCGAACAATTCTTTCTCACGACACAGATGATATACAGCGCTCGATAAGATCTACTCGAAAAAGAGTTTGTTTTTCGATTCAGTTCAACGATGTACCTTCTGTATGTACTTGCTCGATATAGTATACATATTATAAATATACTCTTTGTTAATTTTTTTTTGTTCTTTTAGTGATCTAATACGTTGACTGGCATGTTCGATTTTTTACGCAAACTTTTTGATCGGTTTGCTATTTATCTTCGTTCACTGGATAACGATCTGCTATTATGATGATCAACGGCGATTACGCGAGAGAAAGAATGATTGAGAGAGAGAGAGAGAGAGAGAGAGAGAGAGAGAGAGAGAGAGAGAGAGACGAGGATTAAATTTTGCTTCGCTGATTAGCCTGGCAGTTATACGTTGCTTTATCTATTATTTTCGACGTTGAAGGATATGATCATTTCGAATAATATTATCGGTCGTTCGAATTCTACAATGTAGATTGGCGCGTCGTACATGTGGATTTGCGTGTTCGAGCATGAAGAATTCATACATGATATTCAAACTAAATTCGGCGTTTAGCTGATTTCACTTTTTCCAGTTTTTATAAGTGAAAATCGTGAATTGTTTGCAATCACTAACCGGAACCACTTCTTGCAATTTCATTTAACTCTCGAATTGTACCCTCGACTCTATCGCGACTCTAGAAGAGAGAGAAACAAAATGTTTATAAGAAAAACTGAATGGCTTTCGAGCAATCAAGGAAGATTTACTCGACAAAAAACTTACGAGTAGTTATGCTAAAGTATTATACATTTTGTATTATTGCTTTTTCGTCTATCAAAGAATACGTATTTTTCTTGAAATTGCTGTTTCAATAAAATTCGGCTACTCTTTGAAGTATCTCGGTAATTTCTTACTGACGAATCGGTATACCATTTGAGGGTTCATCAACCGTGGGTTTCATCGTGTCTGTTAATTAATGTCGTCTAAATGTTCGTTGCAATACTGTCCAATCTGCACTCGTCGGTTCAACAAAATTCACCGAATGACAGTCGTAAGTGAACGCAATCCATCATGCACGACGCTCGGTTAGTCACCTCTGTTTTGATTTACGACGAACGAGATAGTGGTAGAGAGAGAAAAAAAAGAGCGAAAGAGATATTGCATGATTACACACTGATTAGATGAGAATTCGATCGAAGACGGGAAGAACGTCTTTCTCTAGCTTCTACAGCTTTATTATTTTCTTTCTCGATATACTTTCGATGAGAAAACTTAACAGACAAGCAAGATTATCGGTCACTTAACCGTACTCGGATATATTTTTGAGAAAATGGTCCTGATAAGGGCGGGTTAGAGATTTTATATGACTGTGCAGATGGAATTGATCGCGACGGGGACCTAGATAAAAAGAGTGCCAAGGAGCTAAACCAACTCGAAGTTGCGATCGGAGATGGAATGGAATTCACTATTCACGGTAAGCGTGTCGATGAATGCAGTTAAATATCATCGGTGCCATTCATATTGTTTTTTTTTTCAAAGCAAAGTCCAGATTTCATCGTGCTTCGAAATCATCGTTACCGCTTTAAGGGGGGAGCCAACAGAGAAAAAATTATCGCATCCCAGTCAGCCAGGCCGTCTCGAGCAGAAATCGAGCACAGCCTGGCGAGCAGATGGTGGGCATTAAGGGCTGTCAGAACGACGCTCGAAGCTGCTCGAGCAGAACGTAGGCAGAATTCAGGACCGAGCTGCCTTCGTTTAAGAGGGCAGCACGGACACGCTGATGTGGCGAATGCCGTTATACAGAGCAGATCGCACTAAAATTAGTGCCACCGACGAGAATACCTCGTTTGCTTAGTGCAACGCAGGCAGAATCCAGGACCGAGCTGCCTTCGTTCTGCCCGTGCAGCTTCTGCTGGGCAGATGCCCGATCTTTCTGCCAGCAGAAAGCGCTACTTCTGCTGACGCAGATGCCCGTCCAAAATCGAGCATTTTGCTTACCGGTATGTTACTCGAGTGTCAGACGAGTTGACGAAGAATCACTTGGTAGTTTCTTCTAGAAAAATTGCTACGATCAGGCTCCCCCCTTAAATATCCTCGCCGAAGATTTAAATGGAATGAATTTTGATTTTCTCGAAGGAGATGTAGAGAACAAGCTGAGCGGCAGACTGTGCATGAACAACAGCAAGATCATAGGCAACTCGATAAACCATCGTGACTACAGGCTGGACCACGATTACATTAATCAGAACGAGGATGACACGATCAGGTCAGTCGGTGCCGATCATCATTCTATTATTTTTAGAACTGTCAAATACAATTTAAAAGATGTTTAAAAAGACTACATATTTATAGATATATTGTTTATGTGACAGTCAATTTACATATACAGAAACTATTTAAAAAGACTGTACATTTACCGAAACAAGAGTACAGAAATTTTAGCCAGCGGTTAAAAGGATGCAGATCGAAATATTTGAAAAACAATTGTTTTCGGTGCGCGAAATAGTATCAAGTCGTACGGCAGCCACAAGAACATGGCGTTCAAGGACGAAAGTCACAAGAGCAGTATGGACTCGTTCGATGGCGAAGAGAAGAAAGACGCTAGCAAAGAGGATCTCGAGCAAGACGATGGTACTTAATGTTTTTCGCTTACAAATAGACTGCAGATGTTTATAAAATAGAAATTATATTGGGAATTGCGTTACGTTTTACTAGAAGACCTTGGGAAAGAGGGGGACGAAGAGGGTGCTTTAGACGACGCCATCATCCAGGCCGACGAGGACCCGATCGAACCCGATTATCCAGCTGATTGTTGCCCGGAGAATTGTTACAAAAAGTTTCCGTTTTTGGCCGGCGACGACGACGCACCGTTCTGGCAGGGTTGGGCGAACTTGAGACTGAAGACCTTCCAACTAATTGAGAACAAGTATTTTGAGACTGCCGTCATTTTGATGATTCTTTTGAGTAGTATGGCTCTCGTGAGTATACGCTGTCTTCTTCACCGTTTCTTTCCACTGTGAGCCTGACGCGGATTATTATGCATGCATAAGATACGTTTAAAAAGAACTGTACCGTACGTTGTCCGGTTGTCCGGCTCAAAGTGTTCAATGGTACATTATTCGATGGTTAACACATAAATACATGATCACGGTGTGTCGCCAGGCATTGGAAGATGTGCATCTTCAATCACGACCCATTCTGCAAGACATCTTATATTACATGGACCGAATCTTCACTGTGATCTTCTTCCTCGAAATGTTAATTAAATGGTTGGCTCTCGGCTTCAAAAAGTACTTCACGAACGCTTGGTGCTGGCTTGATTTCGTCATTGTCATGGTGAGTTTGATTTGCCCGAAAAACTATTCCGTAGTACCTCCTAGTTATCTAGCCGAAATGTGGGTAATATCTTGTACAAAACTATATTCAGCTAACATGAACGACTTCAAATTCAGTAGACGAGGCAAGCGATTACGCACATGACAAACCAGTAGAATAATTAATGAACATTTCTAATGTGACTAAATGATTTGGTTTACACAGCCGCACCTTCGTTTTCTCTCCTCGGAACAAGCTTGCAATCTGCTCCTCCCGAGAGTGTCTCGATAGACATAAAAAAGAATCCGATCGGTACGAAAGACAATTCAGATTTGAGAATAGAGCTTGGTCGAGTGACGGCGAGAGGAGTATTGCAAGCTTGTCGCACAACTATCTTAGAAAGAACCGACTTGTCCTATCTGAACTCTTTAACGCAAGACGTCCGCCATCTTGTGCCCCATTCTCCTTCTAATTACCCGAATATCTGCCTGCAAAGCGGGAGCGCAGCATGGAAACTTCCAGCGGAGTTCTCTGATAGACTCGTCTACCCGTTAACTCTAACTATCGTGAAAAACATCTTCCATCTGATCAATATTTGATGATAATAGCTGTCACTGATCAACTTGGGCGCAATCTGGGCCGGCGCTGCCGACATCCCGGCCTTCCGTTCCATGCGAACACTGAGGGCCTTGAGGCCTTTACGAGCAGTATCACGATGGGAGGGCATGAGAGTAAGTCACATTGGTCGAGGAGAACTAAAAACCAAACAAAGAATATACCTTCAGCCTGATCCGGCGATGTGACGACCGTCTATCCGGTTCATGCGAGGCTACCAAACTCGATCTCGCAAATTCGAAATTCCCGGTGCTCGTGAAATGTTGTTTCTCTTCGCCGCGCCGCGCAGCGCCTCGCCGCAAACAAATTTCTACGCTGTCTTTGAACATTTTTAATCGGGTACCATCGTGTACTATATTAAGAAACTATTTTCTCGATTTTGGAATGAACAGAAAGAGGACATATGCATTCTGAAAAACAGAAAGAGAAATTCGTTTGTACACTCAAACGTTTTTCTATAATGAAAATCATTTCATCGAGTTGAAAATAATGCAACAGTATTGCCGAATTTTTTAAATGTTTTTTTATTTGCCAGAGTCTTATAGGAGATAAAGAGCAACATTCCATGAGTAAAAATCAATCGATCGAAAGTATGTTTACTTGACGATCCGTCACATTAGCCGTCAGGTTCTCTCAACGGTCGATCTGTAAAAAGGAACAAAGTGCAATGTATATGAAAAGGGACATAAAACAAAAACCGAGGAAATATGACGAAAGTGAAAGATCGCTACAGTGATTGTAGCCTGTTCTATGCTTTCCAGTGTGGAGAGATACACTGGCGTTTCTACTCGATGTCTGCACTGATATCTTGGAATTTTTGTCGTACTAGCTATTGTCTATGTACGCCTCTCCTAACAGTCTTTTTTAGCACAGTGATCGTTGTGCAACGTATACTGTAACTATATATATATATACTTCACGCGCGTACTATATATATATACTATATATATATATATATATATATATACTATATATATATGTATATATATATATATATATATATTTACATTGTATACATATATATATATATACATAAAATGCTTTGTGTGTAATGTTACTGATCTTCCTTGTGTGTACTACGTACGTCTACGCGTATACATTGTAAAATGTTTACCAGGATCTTGGTTGTTCGCGTCGCAACGCACGGTCGCATTTCTCGCAAAACATTTTTTAAATAGTTAGGTATAATAGATTGATTCGCGAACCGATCGAAGCCCTGTAAAAATTGTATTGCCGATTCTTCTTCCAAGATCTTTGTACTAGGTTGTCCCGAACGTTTCGTTTTCGATTAACGCACAGAATGGAAATCAACCGAAACGGAAAACCCCCTCCTATACTCCAGAGGAGTTTGGTGGGGAGGACCAAGTTATTTGTATTATTGGTATAATATTATCGAGTCGTGACGTTGACGAGATCTTACTACAAGCATCATGGTCCATCGGACAACTTGAGAAATGAAGTTTGAATGAGAATCGTGCGTCGCGATCGCGAGTATGACGAACATTTTCATCTGTTTCAGGACGAAGCCGACTATCATGCTCGTAATTGATAATGATTCTTGTCAAGCCGTACAGCTCTCTGCCTTGTCGACTGTACACGCGCGTGTGCGTATAATTCGAAAAAGAGAACAATTTCATATAATCGATCGACGCGTGTAACCAAATGTCAGTATTCGCGAACCATTGATTCCGTACCGTTACGTCAGTCTTGAAAACAGTATACTTTAACGAATGTCGATGCATTTTGCCATTTGCAGTCAAACAATATCGTCGACATTAAACGCTCAGTTGAAAAAAGATAGTGGATTTGCGGATTAGTCAAGTTGAAAACGAAATAGGTCTATTAAGATTGTATTCGAATTTATTGTAAAAGTATTGCTTGAGTTTTGGACGACCATAATTATACGCAAACGAGCGTTCAGTCAGGAACAGTTGGAGAAAGAAATACCCGTACACTGCTAACTACGTTTTAACAGTGAAGATCGTCGAATTGTACAAAATCTGTTTACTTCTAATAAATAATTCATAGCTGAGCATACGTGTCAGGAATAGTGAGATCTATCGAAAACGGGGAGGTTGTGCACGAGTGGTTCTTTCTCCAACTGTACATCTCTGTTCATTGTTAACCGCTACGTGTGCCATTACCTGGTTTCTATCTGTGTCTTCAACCCCCTGCTCTGGATATTTGTTGTACCGTATCTACGAACGTGTATATACACTATATAAATGGAAATCTAAGCTCTCCACAGATAGGACGGCCGCCTGTGTGTGATAAATGCCGCTTCGATATGAGAATCCTCGAATCCATCGAACACGAGATCAAAACGAAGTGACATATCTACGTTCTCTTTCTCTTTCTCTATTTCTATCTCTTTCGCCCTCTCTCTTACTCTTTTTCTAACCTCCTTTGCTTCCCTTTTCTCTTCTCTTCTCTTCTCTTCTCTCTCTCTCTCTCTCTCTCTCTCTCTCTCTCTCTCTCTCTCCCCCTATCTTCATTTTCTCTGTCACCTATTCTTCTACCGCTCCCCGTGCCCCCACCCCAACTTCTTTCGCAAATCCAGAGTTTGGAAACGATGAAATATGGTTTTTCTTTTTCTTTATTTTTTTTGTCTTATATGTAGCCTGTCTACCTGTTGCTGTGATTCGCTCTCGTTTCTCGCTCGCAGGTGTCACTCATTAACTTCGTAGCGTCGCTCTGTGGCGCTGGCGGGATCCAAGCCTTCAAAACAATGAGGACCCTAAGGGCCCTAAGGCCACTCAGGGCGATGTCTAGAATGCAGGGAATGCGGGTATGTAGCCCACAGTCTCAGCGGACCTTGCCGATTACTCCATGTATCCCATCCGGATCAGTTATTACTTTTAGAATAGGAGTCTGTTTGGACGAATCGACAGCCAGAGTTGGGCATTAGACGTGACGTTCTTTCAAATTATCGAACCTTTTTTTCGTCATCTTGTTCTCTCGAAATTGATAGCGTCTCTTGTCAACCGGGTGGCTCGGACACGCGCAAAAAGCTTTACTCGGACGCCATTGTTAACACTTGCGACTGTCTCTAGGCTAATCCTATTTGTTAGGTGTGTGCGGATGCCCGAAACTTCGGATTCGGATCGAGTCGGGTTTGCTCTACTAGTTTGAGGATTCCAGAAATTTGTGATCGAATGAATATGGTTTTTGGGTACTTGAACATTGCAAACTTCCGAGATCCGGTCCGAACCGACCCGACCCGACCCGACCCGAGGCCCCGAGACTCGGGAACCCGCACATCCCTGATATTTATCAAATGCCGATGAAGATTTATGTTTCTTCATAGAAACTTTGTAAATTATAATTTGTCAGAGCAATTCGGTGAATCAAGTTTCAAGAGTGTTGATCAATGACGTGGTAGTCGACGTGTTGTATAATTACTGTACACCGTACACAGTTACTCGCGTTCGATGAACCGCGCGATATGTTTCCGTAGCGCCAAACTTTCGAACAGTATAATTAATACGTGGACGTCCAACTTTGTCGACGATCTTCGGTTCGTTCATATGTTTTCAGTTTAGACTATTTCGGTGCCGTCGACCAACGGCGGAACCGTTTTTCTATTTTCCGTCGCGAGACTCGACAAAGAGGCCGATAGGAACCTGTGACAGTTGATCACAAATTTTTTCTCCGTCGTGAGACTTTTTTTTTATGTATTCAAAGAAAACAAGAAAAAAGAAGAGTAATCTTGTTCAACCAGAAACAAAGGAATATTATTGCAAACGAAAATTCACACAGCAGTGATCAGAAACTCGAGAAAAGTATAATTCTTCGGCCTCGCGGTGTCAGAGACTCGGCAGAATCTCCTTTTGCACGTGAACATGCGTAGGAAAATCGCGAATGCACTTGAGCTTAAAACTGCGAATGTTTGATCGGCACGTAGACTTGTTCTTCGCGAACAATTTTTGCGAAATATGCACTTTAGAGGATACACGTACACTGTTGTCCGTAAGTTCGAGGTCACCGCCTGCCATTAGAATCATAGTGCCCTTTTAGCGTAGTATATTCACAAGATTCAAAACCAAATTTTTTTCGTTCCCATGCCTTTCACTCGATAAAATGACAACGATCGTTGGATTCGTTTCTGTTTTTGGTAAAAACTATGTGAAATTTCTAGCGAATCGAGTCCCCATACCATGAACGTGCGTTTCAAAAATCCAACTTACTATACAGACTTTTATCATTTTATAAAAGTAGTGTTGCAGAGCGATTGTTCTAGTAGTCAGCCATTTAAAGCCAGTAGTCAGCCATCTTAAGCATTGTTATTATTAATGTGCTGTTTTCTAAATGTTTATATATAATATGGGAACATGAGACTGCACATTGGAAGTGTATAATCATATTTGTTAATAGATATTTATTGTTCAGTAATTTGTTTTCAGGAAGGCTGACTATTGGGTAAGGGCTGAACAAGGCACATTTACCCTAGCTTATTTTAAACATCTTTAGATATTTTTGTGTATCTTAACCTTTCAACCGGGCGACTTTTCAATTACAAATATTTGGCAGAGAAAGGGTAACGAGATTGCAACGAGCGAGGTTCTACCGAACAACAAAATTTTATATATTTCGCGAAACGAGCAACGAGCCAATTCGCCAGGCCCAGTTAACTTCTTAACTGCGGACTTTAGTTTTAAAAATCCCCAACTGAATGCGGAATTAAAATCAGGCAATGACAAGCATACACGTCGAACGCAGAGCAAATGGTCCTATTATAAATTTTACGAAAAACGAGGAAGGATTACATTTTTATTTGATAAAAAATTAACAATTTATTCTTGAAAAGGTTATTGTTATTGCACCGCGATAGAGTTCTGGATTGACGTGTATACACGTCGAACGCAGTTAACTGGTTAAAAGGTCTAATAATTCAGTGAAAAAGATCATTGGATGTTAAAAAATGATTATTTCTGTGTTCACCGTGCGAAAAATTCTTACATGCTGAAAAATAGTAAACGAACGCGTGACCCCAAACTTATGGATAAATAGTACTTAGATACTACCTGAATCTTTGGATAACGTGCCTTTTACTTTAGATACAGCTAGATACATATCAACACACGTACCTACATACATTTTAGTAACTTGTCATTTGTTACAGCCCCGTGATGGGTTAATTAACAGTTTGTGTCTCATTACAGACTTAAAATTGATTCTACATTACTGTAATTACAAGGTCGCTGAGATACTGGGCGTAGCGTTACTGTCATGCCCACACCCTGACACTATCTCATCCTGTCTTTATAATAGTTCGAAGCTCTACTGACTTTCAGCAAATTGTCGATGTACTTAGAATGGTTTCTTTTGGTACTTTCATTTTCTGCATGAGTATGTTATTCTTATCGGAGCTGCCATGGCTGCCCCACCTTTGCATTTTGTTTAGATGTTCGCTTGATGTGCTGCCGTTTCCTGCTAACTTTTTTTCTTTTACAATATCTTATTATCGTTTCTTTCGTTTTCTGTACAGACTTTTGCATGCCTCGTGCCCCGTGCCCCGTGCCCCGTGCCCCGTGCCCCGTGCACCGTGATGCAATATTATTCTGTAACACGTCACATCGATCAACGATCAAGCAAACTTTGTACAATTTTGTTCCTTCTTAACTTCTCTATATTTCTCTTCTTGGTTTCATTTTCTTCATTTTTTTTCCGTCGAAAAAATTCAATCGTCAAAAGGAACTCTTCAGTTCTCTGGATTGTTCGAATATCATCGATTCTTTTTTTTCGATGTACGTACCTGTACATCAGTTCGAACTATGATTATCAGAAACTGAAAAAGATATTGCCAGGAGTAAGTATACGAAATTTGCCTCGGTTTAAAAAGTTCGACGAAATTCGAGATACGATGTTCCGTTTTTTTATTTATTCTGATTTGATCTTGTGTAAATCGACGTCGCAGCGAGAAACTGGGAATTCAGCGTAAAATCTCTAACGATTGCTCACAAAATTTTGATATTTTCCAATCGATTTCGCGATATTCCCAATTTCTTCGACCGACGATCTTATCTTCTTTTTTTTATCTTTTTATTTTTTCTCTGAAAACAGAAGGAGTTGAAATTTACATTGCACATACGATAATGCGTACACATATAGCGTAGTCACATAGAGACGCATATAGCCGCATATAAACGCATACCAAAACGCATAGAGAAAAAAAAGAATTGAAACAAAATTTTCACCGGTGGAGAACACCTGCACGTTCTAACGACCGGTCTCGTCTCGCAGGTAGTCGTCAACGCCTTGGTTCAAGCCATTCCATCCATTTTCAACGTGTTACTGGTGTGTCTTATCTTCTGGCTGATCTTCGCCATTATGGGTGTGCAGCTTTTCGCCGGCAAATACTACAAGGTTCGTAAAAAGCTTCCTGGACCTGAATTTTCACACCTCGAGATTCATTGGAAAGATTCATCGACAAAATGTGACATGATGTTCCTATTTTTGCAGTGTGTAGACGCAAATAAAACAACGTTGAGCTTCGAAATTATTCCCGATCGTAATGCCTGTATAGCCGAGAACTACACTTGGGAAAATTCTCCAATGAATTTCGACCACGTAGGGAAAGCGTATTTGTGCTTGTTTCAAGTGGCCACGTTCAAGGGATGGATTCAAATCATGAACGACGCTATCGATTCCAGAGAGGTAAGGCGAGATCGACACGAATCGTGTTCGAACCTCGCACGACTTTCATCGAATACATATTTAAATGCACTGGACTTTCGTCAGACTAGAGTCAACTTGCAATAATTTTCTCCGATTTTGATGAGCGATCGTCATGCGAGGATCAGTCATTCTTCACCGCTGCAAAACACTCTTCTCATCGGCCTGTTCTCATTCGTTCGCAGCTCAACAAACAACCAATCCGTGAAACGAACATCTACATGTATTTCTATTTTGTATTCTTCATTATATTCGGATCGTTTTTTACCCTTAATCTATTCATTGGAGTTATCATCGACAACTTTAACGAGCAGAAGAAGAAAGCCGGAGGATCCCTTGAGATGTTCATGACGGAAGACCAGAAGAAATATTACAACGCCATGAAGAAAATGGGTAGCAAGAAGCCTCTCAAAGCTATTCCACGGCCAAGAGTAAGCAGAAAAAAAACGCACGAACCGATTCCTTGGATAAGGGATCATTGAATTAACCGTGATATTTTTCTCTGTTCCAGTGGAGACCGCAGGCGATAGTGTTTGAAATAGTGACGGACAAAAAGTTTGATATGATAATCATGTTGTTTATCGGACTGAACATGTTAACGATGACGTTGGACCATTATCAACAGACCCAGACTTTCAGCGACGTTCTAGACTATCTGAACATGATATTCATTGTGATATTCACCAGCGAGTGTCTCATGAAGATCTTCGCGCTGCGTTACCACTATTTCAAGGAGCCGTGGAACCTCTTTGATTTTGTTGTTGTTATATTGTCAATATTAGGTAATGTAATGTAATGACTAGTTCAGTCGTATGGCGCAAGTGAAATTGATTAACGTTGACGAAAAAATGAATCCTGTTAGCTTTTCCGCATTGATACACGAGTATCTCTCCTAATTCTCTACCTCTCCACTCATCGCTGCGATTAGAAGAGCTTGGAACAGATATCGAGAGCATGTCATTTGCATTTTCAATCTATTGCTCGTTATGCACGCAATTACAGTCTGTACTCTTCAAAAGAAAAATAAAAGCGGACAGGTTCGATATTTCACGTGTGCCGAAACGACTGATCAGCGTCATTACGTTACGTAGCCTTACATTGATGTTGTATTTGCTCCCAGTGGTTCCCATCACCCTCCACGTTCCCCTATCCCGAACAATTCGCATACGAATTTCTTGCTGAATCGTTCGATACAACGTTACGTTAGCCATCCAATTAACCGGGCCCAGTTCAATCCAAAATAATCGAAAATAATGGTAAAAACAGCGCTATTATTTGGTCAGAGAAAAATTCAATTCTATTGCGCTGTCTCGCGTTGGCAATGTAACGTTGTGTCCAACTCGATTCGCATATGTTAATTGATGTAAAGACGATCGTTAGTCTAAACATCCGGTAAGAGCGGGTCTGTATTACAAAGGTTTATCACCGCATTATTCTAATCAACAAGTAGCCTCTTACAGTAGAGTACTTTATACAGCACCGCGGGTCATTCGATCAGTGATCAAGCTTTCTATCAAATATCAATGCATGGCCTCTCTTATAACAGAGTCTCGGGAACAAAGATTAGAGTTTGCAAACGAAACGGTTCTTAGATCAACGATGCATGTTCATTCACTCTTTCCTCCTCGACTCGGACAGCAAAGATCACGCATCAAAACTAACAGAGACATTGGTGCAGTTTTGCTTACATTCTAAGGAATCGAGAATGCACAACTTTTTTCATTTTATTATTTCTCATTCGATGAACGAACCTGATTCTAGACTTGCCAGAATCGTAGTTATCCCGATTCTCTTGCGAAAACCACCATCTTCCGACAGAACTGCATGAGAATTAGATGAACATCCATTAACATAGAAAGCACCTGAATACCTAAACAGCACTGTTTCACTTCCTCTCTGAACTCCATCATAGAATTAGCAATAATTTGAGAGCCGTCGCGATGCTGTTATACTAATGGTGCGTGTGTTTTCTTCAGGTCTGGTACTCAGCGACATCATCGAGAAATATTTCGTGTCGCCAACGTTGCTTCGTGTAGTAAGGGTGGCGAAAGTCGGTCGTGTGCTTCGTCTCGTGAAAGGTGCTAAGGGTATTCGAACACTCCTCTTCGCCTTGGCGATGTCGTTACCAGCCCTCTTCAACATTTGCCTATTACTATTTTTGGTGATGTTTATCTTCGCGATCTTCGGAATGTCTTTCTTCATGCATGTCAAGGACAAAAGCGGACTGGACGATGTGTACAATTTTAAAACATTTGGACAGTCGATGATATTGCTATTCCAGGTGAGCGTACAAACATTTTTCATAAATCAATGTTACCGGCACAGTTAGAAGAAGAGAAGAAATAAAAAAGGAATTGTTATTTTCGAAAGATGTCCACGTCTGCCGGTTGGGACGGCGTGCTCGACGGCATAATAAACGAGGACGACTGCCAAGAGCCGAACAACGAGATCGGCTACCCGGGCAACTGTGGTTCGTCGACGATCGGCATCGCCTATCTCCTCTCCTACCTGGTGATCAGCTTTCTGATCGTGATCAACATGTACATCGCGGTGATCCTCGAGAACTATTCTCAGGCGACGGAGGACGTGCAAGAGGGACTGACGGACGACGATTACGACATGTACTACGAGATCTGGCAGCAGTTCGATCCGGACGGGACCCAGTACATCCGTTACGACCAGTTGTCGATGTTCTTGGATGTGTTGGAGCCGCCGTTACAGATACACAAGCCGAACAAGTACAAGATCGTGTCGATGGACATCCCGATCTGCAAAGGGGACCTGATGTTCTGCGTGGACATCCTGGACGCCTTGACGAAAGACTTTTTCGCGCGTAAAGGTAACCCGATCGAGGAAACGGGCGATATCGAGGTGCAGACGCGTCCGGGCGAGACCGGTTACGAACCGGTTAGCTCGACGCTGTGGCGTCAACGGGAGGAGTATTGCGCGCGTCTGATACAGAACGCTTGGCGGAAGCACAAACAGCAACGTCTCGGCGGACCTAGCGAAGAGAGCGACGACGCTGACACGGATCCACCGGTTCGACAAACGGCGGTGCACGTCGAGAGTGACGGATTCGTGACGACGGTGGTGATACACGGCCGCTCACCGAGCGTCACCTCGAGGACCGCGGACGTCTGATCGGCGACGTTGACGTCTCCAGCACCGCCACCGTCGTCGTAGCCGCCGAGGACGAGCTTCTAGACACAAATGCTGTCGCGTGTTGATACATGCACCGACAGCCGTTGTTCGATAGACCCACATCGCTCTCGGGGAGCAGCGGCCTCACGGACCTCTCTCGCGCGCGAGCGCGCGCGATCTCCATCGACAGCCTTATAGTTGTATAAACAAAACAAAACAAACAAACAAAAAAATAATACTACAATTCCTCCAACGAGTTGCCTTTAATCGACTCTGAAACGCGCCACGATCGTCGGGAGACTCACGTCGCTAGCCGAGAAGGCGAGGCGAGGACGATAGACCGAGTGCTCGATGAGCTGTTCGAACGATAGAAGACTGCGCCGCGTGTTAGAACCGCGCCGACATTATATCACATCCGCTCCGAATCTCTCTCTGTTTTGCTCGCGGTGAACCGGGTACAACGCGTGTAGCGTCGACTCGGGTCCGAGTTTTGTTTCTATGTAGGAAGTGTGTTTTTTTCGGAACGACGAAGACGACGATGACAATGATTAAGGGGGGGGGGGGGGGAGAGGCGAATATACGAAGAGGAATCGAAGGCTGAAGACATCTGGACACGATGCGAACGAGCGAGATCCGTCACGGTCTCGGAGGTTGTACAGAAGATAGAGGACCTCGACGAACCCGACGGAACGCGATCTTCGAGTCAACTTCCCCAGACAAACATAGGCTCGAGGACTCGCGCGTTGGGTCGCGGCAACCCTCCGGACGAACACGACCTTGCCTTCGATGGACTTCGTAGTAACATGGCGCTCGACTGCATCGAACAACCGTTGCATGTACGATGACGATTCGCGCTGGCTGCCTTCAACCAAGCACGTAATTTAGTTCCGCGGATGGTGGCGTCGCCATCAAACGGGATCGCGTTCTCGCGCAAGAAACGACAAGGACACAAGACTTACGACAAAGACGAAGACGACAATGAAACGAAGACCCAGACACGCTCTCGGCTCGGTGAGATATATAATAGTATAACGAACGCCGCATTTCCCAACCCCTCCACGGAATCACCGATCGTATCATCCTCGAGTTACACAAACACACACGCGCGCGCGCACACACACACACACGAAACACAAACACATGCGCGCGAAACAACGTAGGCCAGTTTCCGTAAATCTCTATCTCGCGATATTGGATTTTTTACATGGTTCTACAGCGGTTCGCTAACATTCGCTGAGAACTAACGCTACAAACTTCTTCACGGTCGAAGCTCGCGGATGACTATTTGTTATTTTCGATCGGTTACCTTCGGTCGTAATGCTGTGGTGTGTGCAGAGGACTAGACTGGAGGGAAACGAGCAACACCGGTGAACAGAGGAGGAGAGTAGAAACGCGATGGAAAAACGACGGAAGAACGGAGAAAAAATCTGAAGACATTGACGAAGACACCGCTGATCATAATTGACGCGAATAATAGTGAGGATGATCATAGGAGGATTAAGATTACGATTAGATACGATGAGAGATGTTTTGGCGTTGACAAATGTCACAAATGAGAGACCCATTGGTGAAATGTACGCGTAGCTAATTACATTCGTTCGGCTTGATAAAATTTTGCGCGATACGGCGCGGCAAATGTTTGGTCGCGCGGCTTTATTTTATCTGGCTAAATCTCTCTCCCCCGGCCCCTCCCCCTCTCTGTTCCTGACGTGATGACCGCTCACGGTCTCTCGATCGTTTCGCGTTTCGCAACAATATGGAATTTTTTACAATCGTGTCGCTCGAGTTCGAGGAAACCGATCGTCGTTAAAGCTAAGAAAGACGAAGAATGTCGGTAGCTCAAGCCCCCAAACTTGGATCTCGATCCTGGTCCAGAAATTCTGTTTCTTTCGTGTCCTGATCACTTTCCGGAATGGGACTCACCCTTGTGCCTTTGTATTTACGTTTTACGCTCGTTTCAACTATTGTCTATGACTCAAAGTAAACTTATTATATCGTGATTGTCGAGCTAGTCGGGAGCTATAGAATGTAGTTTATAATTTTTCGAACGTTTAACCCCGTGCGGAAGGACTCTTTCGCTGTGTCTCCCTCTCTCTGAACGTTCGTAGCGCGATCTTTTTCGTATTGATTTCGTCTGTCGATTCTCTCGAGCAATAACCGTGTTCTTTTCTTTTCTCGTTTTTATATTTACTTTGTATCGGACGGTGGGCTATCGCGAATTAGTGCTGTCGAGATAGTCGTTTATCGATTCTTGCCAAGAGGGACGGAGAGGGTGGTAGCAAATAAGAATCTCGCAATCATCATCAGCTAGATACTTACACATTTGCAAAGAAACTTACACGAACACACAGTCTAACACGACGTAGTAATGTGCTTTGGAATAAATGAATATACACGATAGTGTAACGTTACTTCGAATAATTGTAATCGGAAGAGAGGGAGAGAGAGAGAGAGAGAGAGAGAGAGAGAGAGAGAGAGAGAGTGCGCGTGTGTGTGTGTGTGAGAGAGAGAGAGAGAAACCGTGCGCCCGTAAACCCGTCTCGCGGTAAATGCGTTAGTGTGTCGCCTAATGTGAAGTGGATTTACACGCAAGAATGTGTAAAGTTGTACGACGAGGAAATTTCTGAATTAACTCGGCCGGCTAACAAGGACATCGGCACAACTATCTCTAGCAGCGGATTTTCGAAAAGAAAGACAAATTTGAATACTCGACTCGGAGGAGCTGATGTACAAACTCGTTGCACAACACCAGCGATCGTTTCTTCTAAACTCAGAATTGATTCTAAAGTACCTGAACGCGATGATTTCGACTATAAAGTAAAGACTAACAAAACTTGTTCATACAAAAAAATAAACAAAAGAAGATATATTCAAATTATTGTATATTAACGGGTCTACTTAAATGTTCGATAGCGGAATTAACCGTGAAGCACGCATCGTTTCCGGTAGCCACCGGTATCGATTGGTATAACTGATCATCCTGGATCAACGAGAACCAATTTCGATAACCGTTTGCGTATCGGACATCGATGTTCCGCTTCAAAAAGTTTCCGATCTTGCCAATGAAGAAACCAATAGAGAAAAAGTGTTTGAGGAAGTTGTGCCATTCCTTTGATTTAGCTTAAATCGCGGATGCCAAAACGAAACGTTAAGTTTTCGATGAGGTTTGTTTGTTAAGGTTTTAAAGCATTTACCACTTTGATGTGTGTTCGTTGCTTCAAATATTTACTATATAATTTCCGTTGAAGTGTCGAGCGTTTCGCAGTTTCCCCCAGCGAAGCGAAACAAGGTGACGGGGGGGAAACGACGAAACGCGAGGAAGAAAAGAGTGTTTAACCGTTTAGTCGAGATCGTTCGATCCTCGTTTGCGGTGAAGAACTGCCGCACCATTGTTCAAGAACGGTAACGATTCGACGACGCAGCCGTCGAAGCAGCCGTATTTTCCTTCGCCGTTCAGATGAAATATAATGAGAAAGGAATGACACTGCTTCGTTCCCGAAGGGAATCGTTCCAGTTCCCCGTGTCGGTTTCGAACGGGTTTACGCGCTTAACATTGCGGAGAACCACGTGTCTGACAGTACCGACGATCCTTTGCCATGGTAGAGCGACAGGATCGCGTTTATGATCAAAGGTGGACCACCTCAGCACGGGGTTCTGCCAGTTTATCTAAAATCGCGTCGCGTAACGTACGTAGACCATGCAGTGGAGACCATTCGTTCACGTATCGACAAAACGCAAAACAAACACGATCCCCCCCAACGATTCATCCCCGACCAGACACTTCGGGTTCAGTGGCGAAGATTACTCCACGGTGAGTTCGTTTTACACCCGAAGTGCCAAGATAGCTCGACTGTTTCTGAATCATTCTGAAAATTGTAACGGGGATGCGTGAGTCTGTGGTCACCACTGCGAGTCGCGCAAAGTAAATCGAACATATTCGTGCGTTCGGTTGACACCGGTGTGCATATGTATACGTTCGTGGTGAAATGTACGGGTTTGCATTATTATGTACACACACACCGATACAATAGGAACATTATAAACGCGATTTACTTTGCTGCTACCGCGTGACCCATGCGTCACCGCGCACGTACGAACAACACAGATTCAACATGTGTATATCGTACACACGCGTGCACTCGATGAAAACGAATGAACGTTGTTCTCGAGGTCGCGTGCGCGTCGAAGAAAAGCGAAACTTAGGACAACAAAAAAATGAGAGAGAACGAGAGGGGGAGAGAGAGAGAGAGAGAGAGAGAGAGAGAGAGAGAGAACGAGAGAGAGAGAGAGAGAGAGAGAGAGAAAGAGTGAGAAAAAGAAAGAAAGAGAAGCGTGTGAGTGTGCGAGTACGTGTGTATGCGTGTGTATTAACGCGGACTGTGCGATCGTTATTTTTCTACGTTTACATCCACGATCCGAAAGGAGGAAACGAAACACAGAAATGAAAGAGACACGGACCGAAGGTAGAACGGAGAAGGAACGAGGATCGGTAAACACGTTGTTGACGCCAGGATTAGAGGTCGTGAAAAAGGATATACACGTGACGGGTACACGATGCATAAGATTCGCGGGTAAAAGAAATGAGGTAGAAGGGATTGGATGTGGGAGCGTTCTCGCTGGTCGAAAACGGACGTAACGTGGAAAAGGGCTCGCAGCTCGCTCGAAGGATTTCTGTATTCGAAAAATTAGCAGGTAGAGGACTATGAGGGACAACGGTTACGGACGTTACGAGGAACCAGGGGGATAGAAATGTTTATTCACGAGGTAAAGGTAAAGAGAGATGGAGAGTTTGGCGAGTGGAATATATAGACGAGAGAAAAGGAGAGTAACGTGAGAAAATGAAACAAGCGAACAAGCTAGCAAGCAAGCAAGCTAGCAAGCAAACCTACAACAAGCAACAAAAAAAAATGTTCATTATTTTAAGCTACGAAGGCTCAAGAGAGTGAGGATCCATTGTAAATTACTCGTACAAATAATTTACACACTATCGGTGTCGAGTCCGCTTTGTCAAAGTATTTTAGAAAAACGCCTGTCCGATATTAATGTCCTCGTACCTTTTCTACGTATATTATAAATTGCATTTCACGATTCTCGTCGCGGGCCATTCGATGATCCTCTTTCGTGAGCACGCTTCAACGTATACTGCGCGCGTACGTATACGCGTGGCTGCGTCCTCGCGACTCGTTCGTTCGGAATAAGGTCGTCGTTCTTCGTTTCTCGGCGGGATTCGGCATTCTTAACGCTCTGAATCTCTCTCGCGGAAACCGACGTTACACCACAAAATGTATCCGAGGGATTTCCGATGTCTCTGCGCGATCATCGATTTATTAACCATGAATCGGCTCGACACATATAACTTATCGGCAATCCCACTCACAACGGAAACGGAGAAAGATTACGCCTAAAATGAAAGAAAAGGCGAGGAAGAGGAAAACGACGATAACAACAACAAAGAAAGAAAAAAAAGAAAGAAAAAGATGAATACGAGAAACTAAAGTGTTTATTATAATACCGTTGCTGTTCCCGCGTGTGAGCGAACGCGCGCGCGCGCGCGCCCGCGCGTGCACGAATCTCATCGAATTTTTCTATAGACGCATGTTGTACGTAAACGTAAGTTTCTATCGTTGTCTCGCAGAGGTCAGAAAAACACACATGATCGCGATTAATATATATATATATATATATATATATAAAAAAAAAGGAAAACCGACAGCATTATTAATACGCGCAACCGGTGAACACGGAGCACGACGGACAACGACGACGACGAAACGACACGAATCGAGGCACGAGATCGATCGACGATTCTTTCACCTTGTCGAAAGCTCGTCGATCCTTCTTTCTATCGAGGTACGACGTAATCTGACGGTCCGTCCGGCTCACTGTCTAATTACTCCGATACCCCCTCTCGCCCCCTTTTGTTCAGTTTCGACCCCCTACCGTGCTGTAATATGTGCAAATAATTCGATAATAATCAAATGGTTTGTACGCATATAATATACACATATATTTTCGATACTACTTTGTCGAATGGGCAAACCGCGAAACTCCTAGAAGCAATAAAAAGTGAAAGAGAGCAAGAAAGATAGAAAGAGAGACAGAAAGAAAGCGAGAAAGAGGGCAAGAGGAAACAGTAGAGAAAGAAGGATAGAAAAAAGGACGGAGAGACACACGTGAGACGATCGGAAATAGGGCGTGACGAGATGAAACGAGGTGTAATTGTCTGTTGCGCGGCACAGAAAGTGTCCCGAAACATACTGGCCTCTTTCGCGAGCCGCACCGCAGACTTTTGCAAATCCTCGGGAATCGGTCGTTCCCCCCGAGAGATACGGCAAACGAAGATCCCCTGTTCTTCAGCTGGTCTCGTTTTGTTCTTTGCCAGCCGGTAGTTTTCCTTCGTAATAAAGAAAAAAGCAAGTAGACACCGTTCGATTCGCGGCGATCGAATATTCCGATTGATACGCAACTTCCCCGGTCGTCAATCGCGTTCGCCGATCCTATCGGTGAACTCGAACATTCGGTCCTCCGAATCATCGACGGGATTACTCGAGAACAGGTTACACAGTGGATTTCGCCTGTTTAATCGAAGCAGCTAATCGGAGAGCCCTAGCTGTCTCTTCGCCTAATTTGAGACCCGGGATCCACTGTGTATGTAGATGAAGAAATCGCAAAAGGACGCGCAAGAATGTCGGGAGCGCGCGTTTACGGAAATTCATTTGGTCGTGACGCTCGGGATCGTATAGAGTATAGATGAAAATCTGAGAATAAGGGGAGACGTTCGTTCGATCGGCCAAATTGCTACGGTAACGAGAAGAAACGAGGGGGACGGGGGGTGGACGAGTATGCATGGTGTGCTTCATTAATTTTTTCGTTCGTTTTACCGAGACGTACATTTAAAGATGAAGAAAAATGCCAGCTTTTGCGCGACGACGGCTGTAAGATAATTAAAGAAAAACAAATATATATACACACACACACACACACACACACACACACACACACACACACACACAGAGATATACATATATACATATAGGGCTTTCCTTCGTTTAAGCGAGGTAAGACGAGGTTTAAACGTACTTTCTCCGTGGACGATACTGCCGTTACGCATTGTATAAAGAAAGAATGACAACTAAGTTAACTAATCGTAAATGCACGAAAAAAATTTTCTTAAACGGATAGCGAACAAAAAAAACATAAACATAAAGTAAAAGCAGAAGGGCTTTGTAGTGTCTCGAAGAGAAAAAACTCATTAACCTAACGTCGTCATGATAATACAATAAACAATGAGTACCGAACAAAAGCAAAAAAAATGTTATAACAAAACCACGAAGATCCTAGAGCTGGTCTAAAAAAAATGAAAATAAACTAAACACAAGTAATCAAGTATAACAAAAAAAAAAAGTGTCAAGCTGCGGAGCCTGTCGGCCAGTATAATGAACAAGCAACTGCCATGGGTCAACAAGCTAGATAGACGAAAAATGTGCTAAGAAAAAAAATCCAATTTTAACGAGCTAGCTGTCGAAAAAATAAAAAAAATATTTAAACCAAAAAACAAAACATTACACGCGAAAGGTTCGTCCATTTAAAAAATGCGTGCTCCGTGCGTGCTCGCGCGCCAACACGCATGCGGGCTGCACGTGCGCGCGGACACGTGACGGGTGACATGTGACCACGGGTCGCGGTTGCGCGCTTGCGTCGTCGCGTATCGCGGATGCGCGCGAGCAAGCAAACTGAGAGACACCGAGAGAACGTGCGTGTGTGTGCCTGTGTGCGTATCAGAGCGAGAGATAAAGAGAGTGTGTGTGCGCGTGTGTGTGAGAGAGAGAGAATGAGCACGCGAGAGAAATAGAATGCGTGGGAGAGAAAGAGAGAGTGAGAGAATGAGCGAGAGAGAGAGAGAGAGAGAGAGAGAGAGAAAGTGCGAGAGATTCCGAGAGACCGAGAGTGAGCGAGATGGGGGGAAAGGGAGGGAAAATGAGGATCATGAGAGAATTTGTGCGAATGACAAGGAGCAATAGTGGTACTAAAAGAGAGCGAGTGAGAGAGAGAATGAGAAGATGAGAGAGAACGAGAGAAAATGAGATGAACGAGAGAGAGAGAGAGAGCGAGCGAGATGAGAACGTAGATGAGCTCCTCCGTTGAATGACATTCATTACTATTAAACAGAATAAAATATGGATTATTTGCACAATATTATAAATAATTACTATGTTTACTACGATTATTAAATTAAAGAGCAAATAATAAAAGGGATGAAAAAACTGTTGTTAAATAATTAATACGAAAGAGGGGATGAGCGATATATAAAAAAAAAGATGTAACAATACAAAAAAAGTTTCAACCGAAAACCGAATATCGGATTTAATAAAGTATATAGGGGAGAACACACACAAAGGAAAAACAAGAGCATTCAAAAAGAAAAAAAGAAAAGAAAAGAAAAGAAAAGTAAAAAAGTGACGAGAACATGATGATCAAGACGAAGGAAGGATGGAGGTGGAAACGATTCGTTTGTTATCGATTAGTTAACGATCATCCTTACATTACATTATTGTAATTATATAAAGTAAACGATTATTACCGTAATAGTTACAATTAACAAGTTGTTACCGCTTTGTTATACATAATATAATTAATATACTAAGATTAAAAAAAGAAGAAAAAGTAAGCGAATGCATCGTTGATTCGTCCTTTACTTATGTAGATACTAAATACGATCGACTCTATATTGTTTTCAATGTCTTCACCGTATTCCTTCGTTTGCTACCCGATTTCGTTTCGTTGTCGAATGATTCGGTTTTGTCGGCTTACCTCGCCCGGCCACAATATACACACGTTTTACAGAGATATTTTCAATAAACGAAAAAGCTTAACACTCACACGGTTGTTGTCCTTGTCATCATTTGACCCTTTCGTGCAACCGAATTCTGCATTGTTACCGCCAATTTGTCAGTCACTTTTGAGAACCGAGTAAGAAAATTTAACCTCCGGGGTACTAGAGTTACGATAGTACGGCACTGACACTAAAGTACTAATTGTAAGTCGCGCCAAATTCGATTGTCCGCTCGACGCTGCTCCCCTCTACACGCCATAACAAACCTCCACTATTTATTTACGAGTGTTAGATAGATAGGTCGGATACAGGATAAGAACTAGTGCATACAAGGTAGTCGTAAGAATTCAACATCTCACTGTCACAACATTTGAACACCCCATTTCTAGGTTGAAACTTCAAAACGGCGCTGCGCCAATGCACCTGGTACAATAACTGCGAATACAGTATGAAAATGCGTGATTATTTTTCGTTATATTTTTATGAACGTTAATTTATTCGTATTTTCGTTATTTTTATGTATCTGTTGTCATATACAGAGTTCTAGGTACCAATAGGACCAGCCAGACACGCAAGAAAAACATAATATTTCCGGCATTGATCGCAGCTCATCGATTTTACTTATGGAGTTTTTGCCATATACAGTCAAGGTACGTCCTGAATTAATGTTGAAAGCGGCTTTCTCCTTGGTACTCCATGAGATACGTACGTATACATCATCCAGTGTCTTTGGTCGTCCGTATATGGTCCCCGAAATGGAATGATGCAGCCCGAATACCTAATTTCGAAAGAATAACACAATCTTTTTGCCAGGCCTTTAACACTTCGTGTAATGTATAATGAATAATATTGCGAGTCGCGTATAAAAACCTTCGGTGAGATTGTGGCCACCGAAAGAGCACGATCTGGCTTTCTAAATGAGAGAATGTCGCATAGTCGGATGGTGCTAATATTCATGTTAAACACGATAGAACCGCGAATTTTTTCAGTTACCTTGAAAAATATTGTGCAACACGACGACAATTCGTCCAGTGACTGCACCAATGTTCTTATTAATCGTGTTCGCGTTAAATTTAGTAATTCGATACACAAAGTCTGCGCAGAATAAATCAGCCGTTTCGAACCTTCGAGGGAGTCTCCCCCACCAATTTTTTGTGTACTACCCCAGCCTATATCTTTAGCGTTACCACGTTAAATAATGTAAATTGAATTTTTTCAATTTCCTTTAAAATATTCTAGCCTGCAGATAAATAAACCATCGTTCGAATATTTGTTACCTCAATTCATATATCCCTTGGCTTCGATCTAAAAAAAAAAATGGCAGCTTCTTGGCGAAACCATCGTAGACGTGTTGATGCGAGCATCATGCAGGTTCCAAAGGACAGAACGTCTGCTAAGCAACCTAACCCCATTAACAGATTCCCTCTGACACGTCCGAAATGTGTACTTACGTATGTATATCCGCGACGCATGGGTGTGCAAGATGCGCCGATGCGTGGAGTATTTAGTGTGTGATTCTGCGCGAGAGTTAGGGGGAATCTGGTAATGGGTGGGGTTTGAACGATGAATCCCTTCTCTTCTCATATCTGATTCGAGCTGATTCGAGTCGGTTTCGTGTAGTCCAACAGTATCCTTGCGTTCGACGCGTGATACGCGTTCACCGATGTCCATGTAATGGCAGCGTTAAACAGACGCAAGGTAAATATCGGTCGCAAAGCGTAGAACGTGTTCGCATCACGACCGAAAGCCTGCCGCAGATTCTAAATATATTTAAATTTCGATCGATAAATAATAATTTAAATGACGACGAAAATAGCGATTCTCGAACGGTGATCCGTAAAATTGTAAAGTTTATAATACGCCCTTGCTTGCGTATCATCTGTCAAGATAACACAAGCAAGACAGACACCCATACATTGCGAAAGAAGGCTGGAGAAGAGGTGTGGGATTCTTATCAACGTTATCGACGCTGCAGTCGATGTATACTGACCTCAGTTATCGAAACGTATTTTTCGCTTGGGCGTACACGATGTGAATGATCGTTGCTGATACCCGTGAGTCACGGCAACATTTTGGCAAACGGACAGGGAATTCGCCCTTCGACGGATACATATCTGACTCGTTTGGCCGAACGTTTGCGTAGAGGTTAGCAGACAATATTCTATTAATATGCGTGCACGTAATACTGTATAATTGTTTATAATAGAAGCACTGTTTCAAGGTGATCCTAGTGTAAACATATCCGTAAACGGAATCAAAGATTAAACTTGTCCTTATTATAAGATGTAATCTGTACGGCGATTTCTGTTGCAAAACAACTTTGCAAAGCATTCTTACACGTTTATATATTTTCTGCATTTACATACGTATAAATTCGTAAGTATATCTATGATCTCTAAATGTTCGTGTAGTTGCATGTTCAAATAATATTATTTAAGCATCAAATAATCTTATGTTTTTTCAGGCACTTTATTTAAGTAAAAAGATTATTTACAATGGAAAAGAGAAGTATTACTGGGAAAGATATCCTAAGAATGGATGGCCTTTTGCCACCTACGAGGCGTCTGCCTGTCTGTGATGCGGTAACTTCGTCGGACAAGAAGAAAGAGAAAAAGTGGTCGCTCGGGGGAATCTTGAAGCGAATATCTTCGATACGTGATTACGACAGTTCCTCGAACGACGAAGAAATGGAATATTGTACGAGACAATCGAGACCTCTTTCGGCGTCCAGTCAAAAGTCTCATGTCACGCTTCATCCAGTGAAACGAAATACGGATCAACATTTAAGTAAACATAGTTCAAGCAACGGTACTATCGATAACTCGATAGACGCAGCTAGTCTTCAAAGAGATTCCGCGCATTTTCGTAGTAGCGACGGATCATTGGATAGAACAAACAAGAAGTTACGTAAAAGTGTACTGAAGGCTAAAATAGAAGCAAAAAGAGACCGCATTTGTGCGGATAGTAGTTCTGACGAAGATTCACGCGTGTCTTGTAATTCGTTGAATAGATTTCAGAGTGAATCTAGCATACAAAATATACAGAAAAGTAGTTCCTGTAATAGAAAAAGTCGTGCCGCTCGAACAGAACGTTACATAAAACGTTTATCGAAAGATGATAGTAATAGATTTTCCGAACATTTGAACAATGCAACTAATAAACGTAATAGTCTCGACTTGACGGATGCAAATCAATCTCTAAATATTGATGAAAGTGACTTATTTTACCCTCAAGTACAATCTCGGTCTATCGCACAGCCTAATAGTTACACATTTCCTGTACAAAGATCTGTAGAAAATGTACGACAGGCAGCTTCGTGTAGTTATCAAACAAAATCATCTACCGAACTCGCGAGATATCCTTCGAATCGATATATTACAGATTTAAATCAAAACAATACATATGCAAAACCAAATGTGTTGTGCAGAGATAAGCGTTACATGAACCAAGAAGGTTCAACTTCTCCGGCACTGAACTGTTACGATTACGTAAGAAACAATCAGACTGTGCACCGTAGTTCCTCTCCACCAGAACCTCCACCGAGGGATCCTCGTTGTAAAGTATTTACCTATGGATGTAATTCATTTCCATCTAGTGGAAAATATAGAGTGCAAAGGTACACTGAGTCTCTGCGTGAAAAAGCGAACAACATACATGGAGCAACAAGGGATCATTTAAAAGGTATAAGATCATATGACTCAAACAACGAGATAAGTTGGTCTGGTTCAACCAAACAATGCCCACGACGTCCATTGTCACTAGCTGTGATACCAATGCAATCGTGTAACTCGTCGGAATGTACAAACAATAGACACAATTCAACGGGCAAGCACATAAACGAATCCAACAAGTACCACGAGACAGAAGCGATGAAGTGTCAACGAAGAAACGATCGAAACGAGCAGCTTAACTCAAGGTTTAACGATCGCAATGTCCAAAAGTGCGAACAAAAATATTCTCCAATTTCTGCGCCAAATATATATAATTCAACGTTTGTTAACAACAGAACTTTAAACTCTCCAGGTGCAAAATCTCCTACCGAACGAACCGTTCCGGATCATTCGAACGATACATTTGTGCTGAACACGGAACCGGAGAAAAAGGACGATAAACAGACAACAGTGAGTGAACAAAATGTTCTAGACAGGCGAAGAAGTTCGAAAAATCTGGAAGACGCACTGTCTGAGCTGGAAGCAATATACAACAGTTTGTGTCTCGGGGACGAAGATCTCCTTGATCGGGCAGAACGACGTAGCATGGAGGAGTTCACTCTACGTCGCGGTAGAACCGATAGCAGTGTCGCGTTAGATACGGTGGATTCGCCGGACAGATCTAAAGACGACATGGCTTACAGAAGAATGCATCCGAAGGAAAGACCTGCATCCTTGTCGGAAGTAATCGGACAATCAGCGCTCTCTAACATCAGCTATCTAATGGCCTCGCCTATATTGTCACGCAAAGACACAACCGATGATTTCCCGTATGCCGCAAATTATCCAGTTCGCAAAGACGAACCGGACGTGACACGCGACGACGTCGTTTATCGTAGCATTCATCACGCGAACAACACATTGAAGGTGGCCGATCCGCAACCACCGTTCGGAATACCTCTGGGGCCAGTAACTACCGCCACAGAGAGTGACTATCTGCACACCACGCCAACCAAGCCGGATCAGCCTCGTTCGTTGTACATACCGCAATGCGAGCCTGACATTGTTACAGACGACTTGGCCTATAGAACCTTGCGGAAGGATGCCAGCATGGCGAAGAATGCCGTCGAAGGTAAGAGCGGCGTTCCGAAAGATCAGGAAACCACATTTGGTATCAAGAAAAAACGAGCGGTCAGATCTCTATCCGCTAATCTGTACGGTCTGATCAATCACGATCGTATACACCTTCGAAGAGAACCTAGCCTTCAGGAGCTCAAGGTCGGGGCCAGTGACGCGGTGATCGACGTTAAATCATTACCTGCGAGGTCCGATTGTTTCAGGCGCGTGGTCAGCGACGGTGAACTTTCCGATTACGACACTCGATGGCGAGCCGAAGCCTCGTTGAAAACTAGGAGAACCGACATAAACGGGAATCATGCTGTTTCGAATATAAATCGAAGGAAACTGCGTGTTTACGTTTCACCGTCGACGATGATACAGAATTTCGACAAGAATGGCGAGAGTAATACTGGAGCACAAAACTCGGCGGCGTCGAGTGGTATACTATCACAGGCTCTAAGCACTGATTTTTGGCAGGATCGCTTGCAGACGAAATCGAACGACTCGTCCAATCAAGATACCGAATCGGACTTCACCGCTTATAGCAATTTGTGCCAAGATCTAGTTAATTTAATAGAGAGAGAGGAGAAGAATGCGGACGCGCATCTGAATAAAGAAACGCCTGACGCGGAGTCTGAGAAACCGACGAAAGTAGACAAACTACGTGACAGCGGTAAGGCTGATAACACGATGGTACCGCATATTCAAAGTTTGGATAGCCAATATTCGAAACACAACGAGGAAGGCCATAAGGAAATCGGGGACAACGAAGACATAGAAAGACTGACAGAATCCATCGGTGATTCGAAGAACGAAGATTCGGAGAAGACTGACGATAATGCCTTCGACTTCTATCTGCGTGTCGCGGACGAAAATGTGAAACTAATTGCGGAGGCGTTCAGCAGCGTGGCGGATCGCTTACGCGATAGTCGTTTAAGCCAAAAGAATTCGCTGACGTCGCAGCGTTCTGAAATAGAAACCGATAGTACAGCGCCTAACACCAGCACTCGCAGCTCCATCACCTATAGTCTAGACGACGTGAACGACGACCTGTCTTCTTCGTCAAAGTCCACCGACGTCGTACACATAGTTCCTAAAGAAACTACAACATCGGCGAACATAGATTGGGACCACGAGGTAATCGAGTCAGACGAGACGAAAAATAACTCGAGTGTCGATCCGGAATTGGATCTGTCCAAAGCAGTTCATGATCTACAGTTAGCCGCGGCGAGTTTATGCGAGCATGAAAAAGAAATCGAGGAATTGGAAGCGTTGTGGAAAAAGGATGCGAGCGATACACCAGCTTGCATCGCTCCAATTGCAGTCGCGGAGGAAAAACCGTTGTTAACCGCTGAAAAAACTTGTACCGTAGAAAATGATGACAGGGAACTAGAATGCGATCGAGAGGAAACTATATTATCGACCGATGTTAAGTCGCGGACCGATGAAGATGACCCATATGACGAAGGTGAGAACACAGAATGCGAGAATATTTGGGGACCGCAGAACAACGAGATCGTTCGTTCGACTGGAATGCGTATTTCGTATGTCACTAACCTCATAAATGTTATAATAACCACATATTCCATGGTTTTGTTGGCTTGTTTTCTCGCACTGCTTTTAGCATCCATAGCTGCAGCATCATGATCGGCTCATTAACGGCAGTGTCATAACGCATTGTGTGAATAGAAGGTTTGATAGAAAGAGGCGTTACTATTTTGAGGCTATTATTATTTTGAATCATGTTACTAATGTCGTAGGTCTCCCGGCACTTGATCATTCATGATGCGAACCGCTCTAGACGAGTGCGTAAACTAACCGATATACATGGCGTTGTCAACAGACTTGCGGCGGAACAATTGAATTTGTTTAAAGTCGAGTTTCTATGGACTGTTTTCAGGCGGAATGGTGTGTCCTTGTTGTTCTTGTTAATGTTGTTGGTTTTAATAAAGTTTAAATGTTGACTAGGTACACGTATTTCTTCTTCTGATACTTGGAATACTTCTCCACCTTTTTAGACATTATTGTTGTCTAACGAAGTCATCCGTGAATGTTACTTCGACATTGGGAAATTTTAATTTGTTCTTCACATTTCATAAAATATAGCGTTCTTATACCGAAAGTTCCTTTAGATCGTCCAGCTTTTATTTTTTAATTTCCCTTTAAACGATGCAATTGATTTGATATTTAAGTGCAATTACGGTGTCGCTCAAATGATAGTGTCGTTTACATTTCTTGATAAGTACATTGAAATACGAATGTTTACAATTCAAATGATGCATTACGTTATCCGCGCCAATTATAAAATATCGCAAACGCGCTGATAATTGTAATTAATCGACAAATTAATTATGAGTGAACTTGGAATCATCCTAGGTCATGACGGGAACATTATCTTTTATTGTATCTCAAAACTTACTGTTGATATTGACAGTAAGAAGCATGGTCGATAAGATCGTTTCCTTGACATACCGAAAGGATGGTAATGCGTTAAATCGTTCTTTACGACAACTATAAATATATTAATGTTTAAAACATCCGTTTTTTCCGTTCGAATACGAACATTAAAGTACCTTAATTTTTTTATCGAAGTTGCAAGATCATTTTAACGAGACAATCTCCGATCGACACATGTAGCGCGTTCAAACCAAACATTGATCGTGTGTGGTATGTACTACAATAATGGGTTAGAAAGGTTTGCTAAACGTCGAGTAGTTATCGATTGCGAAGTACGATGACGTCATCACGGATCACGCCACATCCCCGCCCATTGAAACTCGGCTTCCGATTGGTTGACGTGCAGGCCGGCTAGCTATATCGAGAGGAACATGACCATCGCGGTTTTGCAGGTCAAATCCTCGGGTCCTTACATACCATACAGATTGACTCGCATTATAATAACGCAATTTATAATAACTTTCACGCTGTTTCGTGCCATGTTAACCGGTAACAGAATATTTAAACGGATCGAATGTTGAACCGTGTCCTGTCAACTACATCGAAAAGTGGCGGGAAAATTCGAAACATAATCCAAGCTGAAATTTAACCAACATTTCCTCTTAACACAACAATAATAAAATCAGTTTCTTCGTGCCGATATATTCAGTGATTCCTCGAGAAGTCAAGCGAATTGATTTTCTGAAGTTATTATTGCGAATTTGGCTACAGTTCCTGCATCGATTCCTTCAGGTTTTGAGCCCACGTACAAGCAAAATGGCCGCTACCGAATCGAGCATGTATAGAGTGGTCGGTGTTCTGCGCTGGCGTTAGTGCGTGTGACAGTACATGTTCAGTTTCCCTGAAATATACGCAGCACCCGCGGCAGTCTGACTTGTGATAGGTTAAGAGTTTGACATGTGTACGAAAACCAGTGATTCGGTCAAGGAGGAAACGCTATCGTTCGCGTCTCGTTCGCGCGAATACCGAGTACAACGGGTGATCGTGTGCGTGTTATAAATCGTATCGCCGAAAGTGTAGAATCAGTGGGATCGTTTTCGGTTTACGGTACAGAAGCACGTGGTGTTTCGTCCTTTCTTCGTTTATCGAATCGAGCAGCTGTGCGAGTTACCAGTGAACATTTCTTGGTTAACGAAGATCCATAGAGGTTCGATCTTCGCGATCGATAACCACGACCGAATGTAAGAACACGACGAGAACTGTCCGACGAGACGGTGCTCGTTTGAAATGATTACCCGACCCCCATAATCTAACGAGGTCTGTCGGGGGAGAGAAGCTGATCCCGTTCTCGACGTAATACCGATAAAAACAACCGAGAGAGATAAATACGTCGGCTCAGGCCTTAGGCGAACGGCTCGAACAGCTGTACGACGGTCACATGTCCATCCAGTTTACCTTTCGCGATCGTGGGGGTACGTATCGTCCCTGGAAATTGAGACTCGTTCGTACGAAGATCAAAGATCAAAGATGATTCGGAAATCATGAGGCACGCGTAATTTCTCGTGTTATCACACATAAGAATTCAGTCGTTCGTCAACCACTACGGAGAGCACGTCGCGCTGTGATCGGGTGTCCCTCGTGTCCTTTCCTCGTCCCTCATTCTTTCGCATACACGCGCTCACACATACGCACACACGTACAAGTCAGCAGATAGTACGCGCACCAATACCTACTCACACCATTCTTGACCCTTGGATCGCATATAGCGATAATTTCCTCTACTGTTCACGGTGGGAAAACTGTTAGTCGACAGGAATCGTCGAACTCGTTAAGAGGAACAGATCAAAATCTGCTAGGACACACGTTGATAGCATAGAAGGTAAGCAGCTTGGTCTTGCTATCTATTTTTCGTAGATTACATACAGTTACTATCATAATTGATGGCACACACTCCAAATCGGAATACTTAATTTCTTTATAAATGCATCCAATCACCAGCTTTTTCCGCCAAGCTAGACGCATTCGTTTACCGGATTATATGTAATGAAAATTTTAGAAAAATTGCGTTTGGTCCGAAGCACGTATAAAAAATAGTAAATGTTGCTTTCCACGGAATTAGACAGTTTTTATTCCCCTCTTTTTTACCCTGCTCTTATTATCCTGCGGCTTTTATTACCCTGAAAACCAATTTTTACGGTTTTTCGTAACTCGGAGTAAACGGATTTTTTCGAAAATTTTCATTACATATCATCTAGTCTATCTATCTTTATAAATATATTTATAAAGTTATTCTGATTTAAAGCGTGTACCACCAATTATGAGAGCGACTGTACGTATTTGACTAGAGCGAAAATTCGAAACGTATCACCCAACAGTAATGTAAACAGCTTACGCGGTGTACATACTTCCGTACAGCTAGGCTATAGCGAACAAGAACGGTTCCGCCGAAACACTGATATTTTTCACGATTATACGAGTGACTACCGGTGATTCGCTCGGGGCTCGGAGCGACTTTGTAGCGGTCTCGATTCATACATCCGGGATGACACTGTTCGCAAGGTGCAGCTGTTGGTAGTCTCTTCGTTCGTTCAGAGATGAAAATATTGTATGCCTTTTGGCCGCAAAATGTCATTGGTCTTGGATACGAGATTCACGGTCGAATTGTGTTCGGTAGGTGATCGGCGGGCGACGCGACGCGACGCGACGCGACGCGACGCTATCGATGAATGAACAGATTATGTAAGCGGTTAGATTGTCTATGCGCGCGTGTCTCGAGCAATTTCAAATACATATTTCAATTGTTTCTTCATCCTACATCGTCGATTCGCATTTACACGTGATTCGGTCTAAGAATAGAGAAAAAGAAACAACGTACATACTGACCAATAATCTTCCTGTTGGTTTGTCTCGAGCTCAATTTTTAACTAGACGTTTCGTCGCAAACGGTGTTGCTCTAGGTTAATCCTTAGAGGTCGAGGGGTGACTCAAAGTCTCCACTAAAAATTGCTAAAACCATTATTATTAAATATTTAAGTATTGTACGAGGTATCGTATCAATTGCATATCCATAAAATGAAAAAATCATATGCAGTGGAATTATTCTTGATCGAAAGAAATTTTTAATTTTCTAGTTAAAATAGCTTCGAGAGTGCAAAGGGTAAATTGTCTGCTGGGCGTTTTAGCGGGAAATACGTGGGCCTGCACGAATTGAGTCTTTAATGCCACCAGTACCGTTGGTCTTTCTTTTGGGGACAAGAACTGCTAAACGTACGGTGTAAAGAAAGATTCCTTTGTTCGTTCGTTGCACGTAATATGAAATTTTGCGTAATAGATTTATGTTAAGTGGAAAGTTTTAGTTAAAGCAACCCTCGGAGTTATACGTTGATCCTCTAACTCAGGCATGGTCGATTCGTAGCTCGATCGGAGGCATTCTCAAGGAATACCCCCACTTCTCCCGCCCGCGCGTCTCGCTCCCCGTGGCGGCCGTAGCGTTCCAAGCGGACTACATACCTGCTCTAACGGGAATACATATCCGTTAAACAAACTCATAATGCTGTACATATAATTAACTATTTCCTTCCGCAGAGTTTATTATTATACATATACGTAGCAGTGATGCGCGCAAGCATTCGTTGTTACATGAAGGCGTGCGGGTGTTTTCCTTTCACAGAACACATTTCAAAATTCAGAAATATAATTATGATATTATATAGCTATCTTTCTAATAACAGAAGTTGATTCAAATGTAGTGGTCCGGATAATCTGGGTTTAAATGTCAGTGCAGAGTTCACACGGTTCAACCAGTTCGAAACGATCGAACTACTTCGAGTTTGAATATTATTTTTATCAGGACAACAGAGCGATGCGTTCGAAATGGATGAAAAGAATAGGTACGATCGAACTACACTCCATAGTTTACCGCTGTCTTCTCTAATTTATTACCATGTAATGAGAACGTAGCTGATATCTTACTCACGACGGATCGATGCTTTCTTTCGAGTTGTGGTCTTTCGGTTGCTATCATCGGCAAACGACCTAACACTCCTGTAGAATCTCATTAGAGGCTAGTCGATGTCGTTGCAAACAACTTGTCGGCTGTCACACCCACGTGTCTCTTTGACCCAACAGTTGTAGGCTGCTGTCGCGCAGGTGTGACATTTATCTATGGTACACATGATTTATTATTATACATATATAGGATATTCTTTCTCTATATGTATACATTTGCATCTTTTTCATGCGACATACGCGTGTGAAACTAATTTGTGCATAATAATATGGAATCTATAGCAAGGGGTGCCTCAAGGTCGTGTCAGTAAAATTAGAAAATAATCAGGTGGCAGGTGCTGTGACGATAAGTTTGTTGTTCTTGAAACGTTTTCCTTTAAGAACGAAGTTTAGTCTTTGCAAACCTGCATTGTTACTTCGCGAGTTCAAACCGGAGTGTCGCGCCATAAATAACTTGCAACACGAACTTCTTCCACGTGCATCCTTCGGATCGATTGCCAGCGAACTATCGGATTTTTTAAACATTTAAAACATTCAGCCAGAAATGCACGACTTGTTTCAGTAATTCATCGATGTATCGTATCTCTTGTTCAAGATTATTTTCGATATTTACCAACCTAGTTTTGATCGAATAGTTTTGTTTTATCTTGGATCGACGGTAAAGTATTTAAATGCGAAAAGTTCGAATTAATCAGAATATACATGAATATGTGTTGACCGCTGTGGCCGATGCTCGACTCGTCCGACCGGAAACTTTTCGGCAGGGTTGTACCGTAAGCCGATCCTGTTTTATTCAATGGCGCGGCGTGGTGCGGCGTGGTGCGGCGCGGCGCGGCGTGGCGGGGCACCGTCGATCGTCGTTTTCGGGTCAAGTGGTCGAAGCATGAGAAATTTGAAAACCGGAGCACCCGGAATCACGAAATTATCTCGTTCCGGAGGGTTCGAGCGGCGCTTATCGCGTTCGATGTGTACTTTCGCTGCCGCACCGTGCACGCTACGAACCATGTATTTACGTGACAATTTAACACGACCAGCAGGGGCGTCGATCCAAGTACGTATCGTCTCGTCTCGATTGATTTCGACAGCCCAGTGTCCAGTGTAAACGAAACGCAACTCGACGGCTCCTGACGCAGGCCGAGCGTTCTGCACGCTCGGAGCAGAATCCGCGTTCACCTTGGCACAACTTAAGCGTAACACGAGTTACGCGGGGTCCGATGTTCAATGTCGTAAAACTCGTTATCTCCGGGCTTCACGGAGCCATTGATGCGCTCCACCGCTTTTTGCACACATATTTACCATCATCGCTCGCGAATATCTGGCCTGCGAACTTGGATGCATAATCAAAAGGTCACCAAATTAAACGGCGTACGAATCATTCGAAAGGGCATCGAAAAAAGAAATGTTGTGTAAAATTTTACCTCCGTATCACGACCGGAACAGCAGGTATGGTGAAATTGAAAAAAATTAGTTTTCGTTCCATTTTCCCTAATTAACAATACTCGTATGCGAAAATTCTGAAAAAATTAAACAGGTGTCAAATACCTGGATTCCGGTTGTAAAATGTTTTTTAAGTATCGAGCTGTGTAAGAACAATAAGAAATTGCGATTAGAAAAAATACAAGAGCAGGTTTTAGAATCGAAACTCCGATCAGACTGGAGGTGGTAGAATGCATCCCAATTGCACGGCACGTTCTGTATAACAGTTCGCTCGGTCACGGTGTCGGTGTGATTATCGGTTCGGTAAATCACGTTGAAAGCTTAAAGCGACAGACCAAATAGTTAGCATGTACACCGTTGTACATGCTGTGGATAACTAGTCCGAGACCTTGAACGGTCACTTGATTTTCAAGAACACCGTTGTCTTTGCGTCGGGTTACCTCCGATACCTGGTTATACCCATTCTAATCGCTGCACCCCATCTATAACAGAGTATACGATCGAGAGACGTTGTTACGGTGCGGGGCTTGGTCGATGACGCTTACCGAAAATTATTCGAAAGAAGCTCCTTGTCGGTCGTGGATAACGTGGAAACCAATTCGAAATTGAAAAATCACTTGCGCAAGGTGAGTCGATAGCGTTCCGGTAAATTGAAGGTCACCTTGATGTCTTTCTTTGAATTATTCTGAACAACATCTGTTAGCTAGAAAAAAAGACTTTCAGGTTAATCGCACACACTTTGTTCGTTATCTTCGAGTGCCTTGTCAGTTTAGGTTCAAATAAAATGACCCATATACTGGTATAGTGTAAATACATGAATGCGCGTGGTACAGTCTGGATCGAAAATGTCCTATAACAGTGTTCGGTTGCACCATGAACTCTTCTTTGCAGCTGATCAGTTTCGTTAGTAGATTTCATGCTTAATCGTTGCCCCCCTGACGACGAGTTCGATCTCGGGTGAATCAGACTTATAAAGAAAAGTAAGATGACAAACCAATTTTGTTCTACGAACCATAGATACCGGTATCCGTGATGAGCTCATCTTTTTACTCGGTATACGTTCTCGAGGAAAGTAACGGAAAGCGAAAGTGTAACTCGGAAGCGAAAGCAACGGACTGTGCGCCACGATTCAGAAATTTCTTGGCGATTGCTCGTTGCCCCCTAGCTTCTAAGCCCACTTATCGACTCGAGGTGTAATCATCTCGCGTTAGACGGACTTACGTAAACGATTGCGGATCGAGGCCTATAATCTTTAACATCGAACTTATGAAAGGAACGGGCATTACAGAATCTGTTTCGCGAGCACGTTACGCAGGAACGCGAATCAAAGGCCCAGCCTGCATGTGGGTCGCAAAAATGTACTTACGTACCTCTCGGTAGAAGGACGACTGCCACACTGACCTTCGGCGGTCAATATTTTCTGCCTCGAAGCAGCAAACAGGGTTGCGACCCGATACCGTAGCGTACTTTAATGGTCAGGCCATAGCCTTGACGTAAACGGCTTAGAAGCCGGTCAACATCGTGGAAACTAGGAAAGCAGAGACCTTAGACATCTTCCGACGCGCGACGCGACGGTCAGACGCTCGGGACGATCCAGATCTTTTTACATTGTCTCCTCAAGGCCGCCACACACGATCCATCTTGTCATCCATCTTGTCATCCATCTTATCGTAAACGAATAATGTAAGATGGAACACGGTTGAACAATACGATACAAAACAGTGTTAATTAACGTTAAACGAATTAGAACCCGAAGATTGGTTTAATTACCTGCGGACGCGCAAAGATGATCCATATATAACGAAAAGAGACACTGCGATCGGAACAGCGACAACACCCGGTGAACGTTTCATTGTCGGTGCAACGCGTTCTTAGCAACGGGGATAAACGAGGTCTGCCTTTGGATTTGCGCGAAGTATGCTGATATTGACATTGAGACTTTGACCTTTCGCAAGAACGATTATTCGACATTTTTATCTGAAACGTTGGGACGCCAAGAGCACAATACTATCGATAGACAACGGCAGGACAAATACTACAGCTACCGCGCGATGAACGATAAGATAGTCGCATTGAATGTCACAGATACGTGATTTCTGCTTTCAAGTTGGTTATTCAAATAGAAATCATCTCCGAATTTCTTTCTTTTCGACATGTCGACAGACACGAATATTTTTTTACGAACGTTAACAAAGAAGGGTTCGCAAAGACGATCGGAGGTTCGAGGAATCTTTGGAATTTCTAAAAACAGAAAAATTACTTATATATTCTTTTACCTCGTACCGTGCAACGTTGCTCAAATTCTTTTTTCCGATACTTTTGAGGTTCACGATTTTTTGCCAGCAGGATATTCTACTTAAAAATCTGAGTGTATCGAACACCCTGTATCGTCGTGTCCTAGTAGGTGCGACGCTCTCGGTGACCCCGTTGTCTATTTTCAAAGAGGACAGGGTTTCGCGCGCGCGTGTGGCCCTCTCAACGTCTAAGTCGTTTCTTTTGCGCTCACGCTATCGGTCTGCCATGCCGTTCTCGTCTAAAATACCGCGACATTCTTTTTCCACGAGCGTGGAACATCGATCTAATTTCGGAGTAGACTTTGCGCGAATTAGCTGAAACTGAATTTATCTCGGTGACCGGATAACCGCGCAATTGCTCCAGGATGGACTTTATTTTATTCGATCGCCAACTACCGTTGGACCTGGTCGTATTAAATAAGTTACGTCACTCGAACCTCTTCATTGATTATTTTAACACTGCAACAAACATCGTAATTGGGTCTCGATGATTTTACATTTCATTAGAATTTCATCGTAACATCGTTACGAACTAAAATTTATTCCAATAAGAAAGAAGGAAGTTTTGAATATTCGATATCTTAACCACCGACAAACATCTTCGTCTATCGCTCATTGAAATTATTAAAAAATCATAAATGATAGCAACGGTAAATGTCAGCGTCAAATAGGCTGTCCGAGTCAAAAGTCGAAATGCAAATAACATTCCTAATCGGCAATCGCGCTTACAATCGATGTCAATTAGCAAGTATGTAACCCGTGGAAATAGTCGTTCGTGTTGATGACTAAACTAGTCTTGACATTAACATGCAAAAAGGCGAGTACCACGGACGCGATAATCTGAAACCGGTTTGGCTTGTTGATTTATTTTGTCGCATTTCAGTGTTATACATTTCATAACGATTTCGTGTGTTATACATTTCAATCGCGGTGAACATTTTCGAATTGAGAGGATGTGGTAGGAAGGAATCTGCCTAAACAGCTCAATTGAAAGATCCGGGTCCAGCAGTCCAATTGGCCATTTCGTTTCGAACCTGTATTATGTAATGGACGGTTCGCGTCTGATGCAATTTTCCAGAGGTAGGCGACTCGGCCAATTCAATATTCATTTTCAACGTGCCGTTTTCCATAACGTGCTGCTCGCTGCTTGTTGCTCAAAGGTCGCGTTATATTTTATTTTTCAGTGGTTCATATTCAATTGTAGTCCGTCCGACGCGCGACGGGACGAGCAGACATAAACGCGCGGACCGGACAGGGCCGGTTCGCCAGGGTCAAGATACGAATTATGAAAGAAGAATTTTCTCGCACATTAAATAATTTTTCGCGTAGGACCGAACAAAGGAAATGGGCGAGAAAGAAATTTTTCCATTTTACCCCATAACCACCCACAAGATATAGATTCAATATTTTACACGACACGTTTCTTCTCGATGCCCTATGGAATCCTTAGGCCGTTTAACTTGATCCAAGGGCATTGTTCGTCATCTCGTCCGACCATGCCCTTCGATCTAATACCGTCGCAAGGGAACGAATAGGTTTCTTTTAGACCGCACCTCGTATTTAACATTTCGTGCAGTGTTTCGGCAAGTCACGTTCGTCCTGCGATAAATAGGCGCGTGGCTGCACGTCGAGGGTAAAGTGCACTTGACCGTACCACTCCGTGCACAGTCAATGGTCTCTGGAAGACTGCGCGCCGCCGTCGAGTATCGTCTTAACAATCTTCCGTGACCTATATATGTATAATATTCGAAATGCGAACGCAGCACGTTGGTCCGCGAAACTGGCGTTCTAAAACGCCCACGCGGTGTGCTCGAGTTCGGGCCTCTGCGGCGCTGAACTCCTCGTGCATTATTTTTGATTACGAGGCTATAATTTTCGACGCAAAATAGAAAATTGTATAGTAAATTACAGAACGAAATGTGTGTGATTATAGGCAAACGAATAGACTAAACTCGCCTAAGCTAGACCAAGACGCTGACTTAACTCTTTTCGAATGCATAATTCGTGCTCGGTTTTGAGAATGGTATAGGCGTTAAGGAATGGAAAGAGCGATTGCGATCATACTGCGAAGTTACGATCTCGATGATACCAACATGGCGTGTCAGGTACGTCTGATATCGAATACGGCTCGACTAACGTGTTTATTCGTTACTCGCTTTATCTGCTTGCGTAACAATTGAGACGTCAAAGTATTCTTCTTGTTATAAATCGACATATATTTCAACGTTTGCACGAGGAAGGTGTTGAAAGCTCTCCATATAATATCCATATAATAAATTGTTTCAGTTTTAAATTTGAATTTTTAGAATTTCGTAAAATTACGTGATTAATCTATAATCGATTGATTATGTCTATCCTGTCTCCATTTGGATGAATATTTGCTCGGTGCGCCACGGTGTCGTCGAGTGGTGTCCGTACAGTGGATCGTTTCCAGATACGAGTTGTTAAAGTTTTCGAAATGGTGGGTTTAGTCGATTTGACTTTGAAAGGATTATGGAGAGATCATCTAAAATCTAAGGGATGTTTGGTGCAGAGTGCAGAGGAATGTTGCATAGAATAGTCCTTTCTAAGCTGCTGGTGGCGATATCTAGCAGGCAGCGGGGTTCGTTCCGTGATTACGTTTCCACAGGTGAAATGGTTCGCAGTTCGCAGTTCGCAGTTCGCAGAAACATATCGACGGTTAAACTTTTACCAACGAGAACCGCCATCGGGGAAGCCCTCTAGCGACGAGTCCAAGAACTATCGATCGAATAATGTTATAAAATCTCTTGAACGATGCACATTGAATTTCCGTGAAACGATCGAAACCCCTCACCTCTTTTCAGGGCAAAAAGAATTTCTATAAATATTCGGTTGACTCGATTAGTTTCGCTAAACAAGCGAACTAAATAGTCCGTTGTTTAGTCGATCAACGGCAATAATTTACATTTACAGGATCGCCAAGCAGACGGTTGTACGACATTCGACTCCGATATTTCGAAATCGATATCGCGGATCGCTTAGCGTACCAAGGTCACGGTAAAATTACGCCCGCGGCTGCAATCGAATGGGAATTGGTATTCGCGTCGAGAACGGTTCCGAACGATTGTTGATGGGAAATCGGGAAACGATAGTATCAGCCCCGGACAGACGAGACGAAGCATGCGCCCAGGAAACTTATTAACCAGCCCGAATTTTGTTTGGCAATGGTTTTTCTTGCAGTGTCATTAATCCGCCACAAAGCCGACCTCCGTTAAAGTACTCCGGAGGGTACATATCTCAGGAAAATAACCGGTGACCGGATATACTGGCACCATGATCGTGGAGGACAAACAGTGAGTTGTAGTCATCAACGATTGTAGACGACGCTAATCTCCCCTTAGCACTGCTGCACAGAACTTTCGCATGCCAGCATGTCTCTTATGCGCGGAGCCGCACAATTTTTCCAATGCTTCATCCGCGCGACTGCTAACGCTATCTCGATGATAATCAAAAGTATTTTTAAGATTTACACTCTCTTCTTTCTCCTCTCTCTCCTCTCTCTCTCTCTCCTCTTTCTCCTCTCTCTCTCTTCTACTTTATCTCGACTCGTTCTTTGCGCTAACGCGTTCCGTCTACGTACATTTTTCAATTCCTGTTCGCTTCGAGCTCACAGAATGCTACACCTCTCCACGATATTTCGTGTACATTCTGTATAGATCACTATGTTTCTTCTTTCAGACCTTATTCGGACGTTACGTATTCATACTATGTAGCTTCTTTAACACTAAACCTACCGAGTATAAAAATAACAAGTTTCATTCGATTTCAACTTTATTTCAATAATTCTGAAATTAAAATTCTGGAACCGGTCATTCAGTGTTAAGATAGTTTATATGTCTACGAAGAAGCTGAAGACAATTCACGGCATTGATCAAAGAAAGAGTTGTTTCGTACCGATGACGTAACGGATGTATGTATTTATGAGATAACGAGTGTCTCTCTCTCTCTCTCTCTCTCTCTCTCTCTCTCTCTCTCTCTTCCCCATGTATTTTTAGAACGATGACTGAGATCTTTTGGCGCTACATACTATTTTTATGTACGTATTGTATAAATGGTATCTATGAGCACGCTATCTACTAAAATTAAACGGAGAACGCGCGCTTTGAGAAACAGGCATGTTGTTATCTTGAAGGATGAACAAGTAGTTACACGATTAACGGACAAAGTCCAATCGCTAACTCGTCGCACAGTTTATCTTTGCGAGCGAACCATGTAATTAAGCAATGATGCTCGATAAACGCATTTTTTAATTGAGCACCTTGATCGCTGATACGTATTGCTCTTCAGGCTACTTTTCCTCTCGTGTACAAAATCAAAATAGCAGTATTTTAGAATCTTTTTCGATATACATACATATTTTGATTCGCGGAGACAGTGAAAATATTGGACTTGGAAATTGAATTCGCAACATTTTTATTTTTCACTGTTGGGAACTAATTCTTCAAAACCTCTATTCGAATTTTTATTTCAAGGCTTTACCGATATTAAAACAAAAAGCATTTCGCTATCGGTCAAAGAGTCTGTAGGAACTGTAGGTACAAGTACTCGAGGAGAATGCGAGAAAGAAAAATCGATTTTTTGAAGGTTCAAAACCAGAATACCCGTTAAGAGCGAACACGGTGTAGGATCGCCGAGGAACGCGAGCAAAGGATGATGCTGTTGCAACCGGCTAACACGAGGTTCGAATATCTCGGCGGACTTTGAACGTGTTAGCTTCATGGCAGACACAACGTACGCGGCGTAACGTAGGCAGCGTAACGAGCAACTTGTGTCACGCACATGGCCTCCTATCTGTGGTTGCAAACGAAGGGCAATGTCTCTGTCCACGCTAGGCCCGAGCCTCGTCGTTTTCAATTATTTCTGCGAACAATGGCTTCCTGCACTTTCGCATCCGATACAGAGGCTGCTGCGAAAGATACCGGCATACCCAAGGCCGTATCTGCCACAGTAACCTTTGTTTCACCAGGAAGCAGGGGTACGCCGCACGGTGGTCGATTTTTCTGAAAAGCGGGACAAAAATAAAAAGTATGGATTGAAAATTTCATTCGTTCGCAAATGATAAAATCGGTCCTCGCGAATCTCGAAAATCCTTATTTAAATTCATGATTAAAGATTGAAGAAACCTGTAAACAGTTTTTGACGTCACCGGATTCGTGTAGAAGGCCAGAGTGTACGTTTCAGAGTGCGATGCGACGCGTGAATTTCAATTTTGATCCGTGACGTTTCAAAATCTGATTGTCAACTCCATTTAAAGAGTTGCAGCGATCGATATCTACGGTCGCGTTATATGTATTGTATGTACAGGACGTTTGAGAAGAACTTCTTTTGTGGAAGAACCAATGAATTGTCCAAGGTTCGTTCAGTTCTTCCTGGACACCCGGTGCATGTCGGAGAACCACGGATAACGTAACCACTGCGGGTAGCGTAGCGTAAAAATGACAGAAACGCGAAGCGTGGGATTCATAACTTCTCGTTACACGATTCGGTGGGACTCGGGAAGCAGATTCATTTTTTCCTCCGGTTTTAAGATACGTTTCTGGAAAACTGTTTTCCAGGTTTTCCCGGAGTCGATAAATTCAGGAACCGCGGGATCCGACCGTAACCAGACCGAGGCACGGTTTCAATGAAAACTGGCCTTCGGCTGTCTCGTGCAATTGCCCTGTTAAGGAATATATGGTACATTTCTTTATGCGCGCAAGTGATACTTAACCCGGCAAATGAACATTTTCTAGACCGTGGAGCAGGCTGCGGAATGCTGACTCACGACGCGCTCTTACCCCTGCTGAAAAATATTGTACGAATTACTATTTCCTGTAAATTACAATACTTTGCTAGTTATTACGATAAAGAGACCGGCGCGGCGCGACACGGCGCGACACGGCGCGACGCGACGCGACGGAATCCACGATTCAAGGTATGCACCGGTCTCGTGTAGACAGATCAGAAAATCGATTTTTTTTTTATTGCATTGTACTGTACAAACTTAAAAATTTTGAAACGTGGTTTACGATACAGAACGATCGATTGCAAATATAACTTTAAAAATTTTGAATAAGGGTCGTAATAGAGCAACATTTGATTGTATAAATTTCAAGTACGTATGACTAAACACCGTGAATACGGGATCCGTTGAAGACACTTTCTTCTTTCTCTTTGTTATCACTGGTTTTCTTTGCACGTCCTTATGCTTGATGCCACGCTCGCATGCGGTCCATTCAACTGTCAGATCGACTATCGGAACGCGTGCCGCAGGCAGCCGGTCAGTGTTGACTCTATCAAATCTAACGATCACGAAATAGCGTGATCGCAGATCGAGCGCGCCGATACGCATTATTTTCCCACTGTGCATGCTTCGATAGCCTAATCAGTTTCGAGGAAGCTAGCAGAATTAGATATTTCTGTTTGGCAAAAACTTGTTACATTTGGACAACGATCCGCAGGCTAGTAACGAATTACACGACAGAATATAGAAGAAGTTGTTTATGGAAAATCTTCAAGTTGGAATTGAAACGATCAACGGTGAGACGGCGATGGAGTACGGAAAGTTTTCATGCAACTGATCAGTCTGGGTGCATCGCGGCGACTATGTGGGTCATCCTGATCCGTGCCAGTTGAGGGTTAAATAAATGTTAATGAACGCGACTCGCAACGTACTTTAACCCTGTGATTCCGTTTGTCGCGGTAGCACGGTGCTACTGTCGTTGTTTATTCGAAACTGGAACATTTATCCGACGATTCGCAAAGTTGCAACACTAATTACAGCATCGGAAAGCGTTTACGTTCCAAACAAACGTAACAAGTCTTCTGGATTCTTCTTTGCTACCGACTCTACCAGTATACCATACCATTATACCAATGCGAATAACTACGTAACCAAACTGTCTTCTTTGAACATACGCGCGACACCAAATACGACACAAATTGAATTATATTTCTTTTTCTACGCGACGCTAACGCTAACGCTAACTCTTCGAATACCGATATAATTCGTTCGAGATCTTATTCGGACACGGTTTACGTGAGGTGGTCGTTAATGGCGACGTATGCAAGACAGCTAAGGATGTTGCCTGGATCAGGAAACCACGATTTTGTTTAACACCCGCTCCGTCTTGTTTTCCAGGGAAATGGAAAGCTTCTGGATTGCCAGCGCGATCTACGCGATCAAGGCGCTTTCCTACGTGTACGGCCTGCTGACGTTTCCAGTCTACCTCATACTGCAACGGCCCTGGGAGAAGAGGAAGGCCTCGAGGAGGATCAAGGCTCGGGCTGTCACGGGTACCGAGCAAAGTATCACCTACAGGAGCGTTGACCCTCCGAAGCGGATGCACATCGCCCTCGAGCGTGAGAAGATCGACACGCTCGAGAAGATGTTGTCGTGGGTCGCTAAGTTGCACAGCGAGAAAAAGTGCCTTGGAACCAGACAAATTCTTGCCGAGGAGGACGAAGTTCAGCCTAATGGCAGAATATTTAAAAAGGTAGATCGACGATCATCTTATTCTTCAAGAGGGTTCGGTTCTCTGGACTGATAGACTTTGTTTCGAAACGGTATCTCGATACGCCAATATTGGCTACCATTCGATGCACCAGTTATCTGGCACCTACCTAATCGGTTTCGGCTCGTTACCAGTTTAAACATTTGAATGTTTAATGATTTTCATTTTTCGATTTCAGTATAAAATGGGAGAGTATCAATGGAAGACCTATACGGAAGTGGACCGATTCACCAACTCCTTTAGTCGTGGATTAAAAGATCTGGGTCTGACTGCTCGTAAAAACATAGTACTGTTCGCCGAGACCAGGGTGGAATGGATGATCGCAGCTTATGGTTGTTTTAAGCAGAACTTGACCGTGGTTACTATCTATGCGACATTAGGCGACGATGCGATAGCGCACGGTATCAATGAGACGGAAGTGGATACGGTGATAACTAGTCACGATTTGTTGCCAAAGTTTAAACGACTCCTTGAAAGAGTACCTCTAGTTAAGACGATCGTTTTTATGGGCGATCAACTGAAGCTGACGGACATCACCGGTTATAAAGTGAGTTATCGGTGTCGAGATGTCAAGATATTCAGTTCGTTTCACTGGCTGTCGTAGCGGTGTTTGTCAATGACTTAACGAGAGAATCGATCCATATCAATGTTCCCGGTATAGACTATCTTTTTTCAGCGAATCAGTTTACGTATGAATTACGTGCAAGTTAATCCTTCGCATGCAGTGTACATGCAAAAGTATTCGGTTCAGAAAATTTGATTATTATTGAATTATTTAAAATTTCAAATTCTGATTTCGCTTTGCAGGAGGGTGTCCAGCTTATACCATTCTCCAATGTAATCGAGAAGGGTAACAATTCAAATTCACCGATGTCGCCACCGAAATCGAATGACACCGCGATTATCATGTACACGTCTGGTTCCACTGGAGTGCCGAAAGGAGTACTTCTGTCTCATGAAAATATCATCTCCACCTTGAAGGCTTTCTGCGATGCTGTGGAAATCAGGCCAGACGATGTTTTCTTGGGATTCTTGCCCCTGGCTCATGTCTTTGAATTACTTGCTGAGAGCGTGTGTCTTCTTACCGGTGTACCAATTGGCTATAGCTCACCGCTTACTATGATTGATTCGAGCAGCAAAATACAGAGGGGATCCAAGGGGGATGCTTCGGTTTTGCATCCAACTTGTCTGACTGCAGTACCGGTACGTTTACAACTTCGGTCTACGACTTTTACCAAAAAGTGAACAACCGTTATATGCTTTTGTAAATTTTTAGCTTATCCTCGACCGTATTTCTAAAGGCATCAACGAGAAAGTGAAAAAATCGGGTCCATTCAGGCAAGCGATCTTCAATTTTGCTTATCAGTATAAACTGAAGTGGGCAAGGCGAGGATACGATACACCATTCTTCGACAAATACATCTTTGGAGCTGCCAGGCAGGTTCTTGGTGGACAAGTTAGGCTAATACTCTGCGGAGGAGCACCTCTGTCTCCTGACACGCACACCCAGGTGAAAAATTGTCTCTGCGTTACCGTGACCCAGGGCTACGGTCTCACAGAAACAACCTCGTGCGCCACTGTTATGGATGGTATGTCACTTTACAAGTATGAATTAATGACAGACATAACCGCAAATAACCACGTTTATGTCTGCGGAAACTTTGTCGCAAACTATCGAGGAACGATACTCTCTTTCAGTCTACGATAGGAGTACAGGAAGAGTAGGAGCACCAACCACAATCTGCGACATTCGTTTGGAGAACTGGGAAGAGGCTGGTTACATGGTTACAGACACTCCTCACGCCCGGGGAGAAATCCTTATTGGAGGGCAAAACGTTTCTGCTGGTTACTACAAATTGCCGGAAAAAACGAAGGAGGACTTCTTCGAGGAAGATGGACGGCAATGGTTCAGAACAGGCGATATTGGAGAATGCCACGCTGACGGGTCTATCAAAATTATTGGTGCGTTTGCAACGATATTCATATTTTTATCAGAAAAAGAAAATAATATTGCTACCACGATCTTCTATTAATTTGTCGATATTAATTCTAGACCGAAAGAAGGATCTGGTAAAGTTGCAACACGGCGAATACGTGTCTCTGGGCAAAGTTGAGGCAGAATTGAAAACATGTCCCGTCGTGGAAAACATTTGCGTCTACGGAGACGCGCATAAAACGTACACAGTGGCATTGGTGGTCCCTAATCATTACTATCTGGAAGAGATCGCCACCAATATGAGTATCACTGGGAAAACCATAGAGGAACTCTGTAACAATCCTCGGATCGAGAAAGCGGTATTGCAGGAGCTAGTGGAACAAGCTAAGAAATGTGACTGTCCACATCTTTTATTTACAGTCACAAGTTTAGTAACATTTCACCATATCATCAATTATCCAGAATTTGTATGAAAATCCTTATTCCGTTACTAAACGTGAGCGACTGTATTACATTTATTCTGAACTGGCAAAATTAAATGTCCGTTGTCCGCGTTCTTCAGGTAACCTCCAAAGATTCGAGATGCCCGGCGCGGTGAAACTGTGCACAGAGCAATGGACCCCGGACATGGGATTGGTCACGGCTGCGTTCAAGTTGAAGAGGAAATCGGTGCAAGAACGATACCAGCACGAAATCAATAGGATGTACTCCTCGTGATGCCGCGCCAAAACTTGCAAAAAATGTAATCGATGAAGCGGTTCGAAATTCGCAATTCCTCATCGAACAAAACGACGCCTCGACCACCTTTATGTATAGGTTTGTGAGTCGAGGTCGCGGGCCGGTTACGGAACACAAACTTCAGACTCGAAAGTCAATTTCCTTTTCCCAATTAACCGTGGGAATGTAGCAGGTGTCGGTCGTTGACATCGGTATATGTCCATTCGATATTAAAGATACAAGTATTTTTTTGAGGATACTCACGTTACTAAAATTCGGCTTCTCGTTTCGGTTGGAGAGACTTTTGCCTATGGTCGTACGTCGAAATTAGGATCGACGAGTAACGTAGACGCCAAATGTATAACCCGAAGTGTGAAGTATAAATGAAAACGGTGCGGGACGATCATTCCTCGTCGGCAGGGAAAGTCGTCGTTTTTCTTCCTATGAAATTTCTATGTCTGTCTAAAAATGAACAAACGATATACTTATTCTTCGCGGTGATTCCTACTGATGCGACTTTGTGACAAATGGACCGTCGGCTTTGCAATTGTGCTAATTTTGTAAGTTCACGACACGTACGGTGTACTTACCTCAAGTATTATTCGAGATAGTAGAGTTCCATTTTCGCAAAGAAAAAAAGGGGACGGCTCTTCGAATAGGGAGAGTCGGTCTGTTCTACGTTAAGCTATTATATGTATATACAGAAAATCGATCTACGAGTCAGCCTTTACTAATAATTAACGTAAACGACGCGAAACGTTAGATTCACTTCGATATTTTCTCAATTATGAACTCGTACGAATTCGACCCTGTCTTCTGTTAAAAAAATAACGGCGCTTCGTTCGCCCCCTCTCTTCACATAATGTACAATATCTATCTGTTAAATACGTTTTTGCCTACTTTTTAAAGCTAGTATACCGTGTCTCAAAGCATTACAAGAAATCGTTTCCCTTCTACTACTGCAGCAGAAAGATATTTTTTAAGTGTGTGCAAGAGCGCGTATGCATTGGTGTTTGTTTCATTGTTGTGTATGCTTGCATACTTATATATGTATGTAACAATACATATATACATACACATGTGTATATATACGTATCCAAAAAAAAAAAAAAAACAAACAAACGAGAGGATACTAGAAAGTAAGGCGTGCGAGCTTACAGAAAAGGATAAAAACGATGTCTACGAGATAAGAAACCAAGCGACTGTTCGATTAATTTTTAATTTTTAGTCTTCCCATTCTCGTCGTACGCGTCGATTCTCCGACCTGTCAGGATCGTTTCAACCAATTTTTTCTTCGATTCCTCGTGTCACTGCGAATCACATGTTTCCATTGCATTAATTCTCTGCTCGCAACCGGGGTAGTCTTCCCCAAACTTCCGAAAAGATCAAACGAAGGAAATCTCGGTCGGATAGCTTGAACGGGACGAATGCGGTTGTGTTCAATGGAAATTAGGATTATCTCGTTGCGGTTACATGGATGGCAAAAAACGGCGGATTCTACACCGAGGAACTTTGTATCGTACGATACCGCGATGGTACAACCAAGAAGAACGGGATGCAGAACGATCATTCGAACGGTTTTACTTGTATCTTGCGACTTGTTGAACCGCGACTGTACAAGGAGCGGGAGAATTAGGCGAGAAATAAGAGAGAGTGTTATCGATTTAGCAGCTGATGCTTCTTTTCCAATCGTGTTGAGAGTTCCTGGCGCTGGGCTGAAATTGTTAAGGACCCCGTTAATGATTTCTATAAATTATTCAAACGCTGTATCATATTAGATAGGAAACTGCCAATTGTCATTTGGGTATGATCATATCATCAATTTATATTGTTAACGAATTCATTATTATTATCATTACTATTATTATTATTATTATTATTATTATCATTATTATTATTGTTAGAATTATGATTCTGAAATTGTGGCTTACACGACGAACAAAAACCAAAATAAATGTACAGAATTATAGTACGCGCAGTATGTATTGTTATTACGAACGATTCTTCTTCTGTTTAGTTTCTTCCGTGATCGATGGTCTCATCGGCAACTCCGTCAGATACTATAATATTATTTGTAAGCGATGTTTGCTAATTTTACAGTCTCGACAATAACATAGCTTTCACGAAAATGGATATCGTCGGCGAATAAAAGCATGAGAACTCTCATTCTTGTTTTCATTCTTCGATCATTAAGATCATGAGATCGATACGACCTTTCTTTAACAATGATTATGCTTCGTTTATTGAAGATGAATTAACAGAGATTGTACACGTACATCGGTTATTAAAATGTGAGGAAATAACGACTGCTTCGTCCCTGGGAACTTATCCCGGTAATTATGATTAGGTTTATAAAACACGGTAGACGCATACGTATATCGATAATATATTACATTTGAATTACCTCCCGAGTTTTCTAGGGGTAAGTAAAATTGTGAATGTGCCGTTGAAAGGTAACGAATCAATCTCCTTCGACGTTTTATTATTCGTAGAAAAGAAAAAGGATATCGAAACGGTATTTCTAAGACGATTCGAATGATTTATTCGTAATAAATGCGCTGGAATAAATAATGTGTCGTGGTATGCAAGGGCGATCTATTCGGTTGGTCATCGCGATAGATGTGTTTAGTATCGAATCACACCTCGGAATTGATAAATCTCTTATCGTACATAAAACAGCTGCTACTTTCAATAGAAATATTCGAGTTAACCACTAGCACATTTGCATAACATCGATCAATCGAATCGTTTAAAATCTGTCGGATCGCTACGAGATCTCGATCCATCGTAGAAAAACACCTTACATTTTTTACACAGTGCATAATGTCGGCGACCGCCCGCGAGGAACAGTTTACCTCGTTTCATCGTGTTAGCCTCCTGGGGATTTTGTGCGGACTCGAAACTCAAAATCTCTATAACCATATATCTTCACAGACAGTTTCGATTTATTTTGGCACATTCAACGACGAAACGAACTTTTCAGACCAATTCACTCGTCGAACAATATTTCATTTCTAATCGTCAATGGCAGATATATACATACGTATATTTGGAAATCAGTCTACTTATTAAATAATTTTTCAGAACCACTTTTATTCGCATGTTCAGTTTCGCATTTGTCGTCGTAAGCCGTAAGCACATTATACGAAACCAGGAGACTTACATTCCGTTACAACGTGGCACATCACTTACATAACAGATTTTATTCACATCTCTCGATAATGTATAATTCTCTAACAACAAGTATTACACGTTAGTCTACTATACTCGTTTCTATACTGTCTACAGGCCGTAAGTAATCGGATCGAGACCCTGGTACAATCTTAGTCCAGAAATATATTCTAAAGTTTTGGTCAGAATCCTTACGATGTACAGAATTAATTAATTACATTGAGACCCTTTTGTACACTTGACTACTGACAATCGCATTGTCTCTTTCCGGTAGTGGTTTTAAAACCCGTATCCGTAGGAAACCTGTTTGGCGGACGATTTCCGAAATGTCGAGGCGTATATAGTTTGCGGTTGGACCGGAAACAGTTCAGGAATGTCTAAAACTGTTTTGCGATACGAACAAAGTTGGCACGACCGTGTTCGAGAGACAGCTTCGTTTTCGAGACCGTATCTCATTTCGTTTTACCCTTCCTCGTAGAATTTCATTCCGCAACGGTTGCTTTCATTTCGCGTAAAATCGTCGTTCCCGGGTATCAATTTTATCTCACTCGTTACCAAATATTCGATCGATAGTACAAAGTCGTTACCAGACGCTAAATTTATGAAAGATGTGCATATAGATTAATAAACTAAGCTCCTCACGCTTTGTTTCAACCCTTCGCGGATCGACGTCGTCGTATTGGCTACGACGCGGCATAGTTTCCTTTTTTTCTGGTGTTTTAAAATTTTATCGCCAATCTACATCTTCGAGACAATTATTTTTAATATCTCAAAAAAACCTCGTTTTCGAAGAGTCGAACGTATCTATTCGATCGAGCACGATTTTCTTAATTCCATATTTACAATAAATGGTTATCAGTCCGTAGATTTAGTTTACGAGTATGTCAACCCTCCGCCGGTAATATCCTTTCTGGCTCTTTCTAGCGACTCTGAATCGCTACTCGAGTGCTCAAGGGTGAATAAGATTTTCGAAGGTTAAGAAGATTTTTGTAACGTAAAGATAAAATACAAACGACTGCAATATTCGACGATGAACGTGTCCCCTTGGTTACAGCTTCAAGGGCGATTCTTATAAGTAGGTGCAGTATGAAACGAATACCGGATACACCGTATCGCATACATAAAACGGCCGGTCCAGTCGGGCGAATTCGACGCGCGTTTAAAGCGAAAGCCTCGAACGGGACGTTGCGGAGAATATTGCTGTTCGGCAGAGAGACTCAGTCATAAATCCGGCTGTCGCGCGGCTTGCCAGAAGGCGGAAGGTATGTTTGAAAATTGACTGCGACGCGGAGAGTCGCATAAGAATCCTTCATTTTCCGTCTTACGTCCTGCGCGAGTCTTTCACGCGTCGTAAAGATTTTCATTTCATCCGAACGACCTTCGCATCGAACGCTCTGCCCATTTTGTCGCGTTATCCTCTTCCAATGTGCATTTCTCTCTCAAATATCGCAAATCGAAAACATTGGATTAGCGCCGATAAATAGACTGCGGATTTTATGCGTTCGCGAAAGAAACGAGTCGATCATAAAACAGTAGAAACATTCAAAGAATTTAAGAGCATCAACATATTATCGTCGACATAGTAAAATTATTAACGAAAGAAAGAAATCTTTATTTAGCTCCCGTATCTTTCAGTCGAGGTACAAAATTGTTATTTTGCATAAATATTCGTGGTCTACCAATAATCGTCAAATTTTTCCGGAGCCCGACGTTCCTGATTTTTGAGAGAAACGCTTGCGGTGCTGTCGGTGGTACTAATCGACAATGACTTGCGAATTAGGTTTAACCGAGACCCGGCCATAAATCAAGTTCGTTCGGTGCGTTTACCTCGAAGCAAAAACGATCGCTCTTTCGGATAACTTCGCGAAATCATGTTCGAGGAGGAGAGAGCGGACAGCGAGAGGGGTAGATGGTTAGAGGGGTAGAGGGGTCTCTATCCCTCTGGATAGAGGAGTAGAGGGTTAAGCGAGGTAGAGGGGGTGATTGGGCGAGGGGAAAAAGAGCTAGCGGCAGGAAGGACGAATGGTTTCGGCTTCGGTTTCGTTCGATTTTTCGTTCGACATGGAACGTCGGCGTCGGGTCCGGTCGAGTTGAAACGTAGCGATTAGTCACCGGATGCGATCGTTAGACGGTGATGTAGTAGGCCCTCGGCTTGCCTCTCGATGTCGTCGGGCTGAAGAAGACGCCGGGCGTCGTGGGCGTGAAGGACCAGGTGGCCCATGAGGGTGGGGGCAGCGTGCGTCAGGGGGTGTAATAACCCTCGTGGCGTTTTCTCCATTTTTCCCGGGCGATGTAGCACAGAGCGATGGTGATCAATACGGCGATCGTGATCCCCATCCCGATGCTGATCCATATGATCTCCTCGTTTATACCACTGTACCCTTTCCCTGAAAGCGTGCTGGATTTATCTTGTAATCGTCACCTTGCACTGGGCGGGCCCCATCGCGACGTATCGAATCGATTCTCTGCGGAACAGATGCTACAAATAGTGTTGTATCTCTTTTTAATTGCGTACTCTCCATGCGCCAGACGATAGCTAGGCAAAAAGTGTTTACGTTCTCGCTCCACCGGGTGTCCCTAGAATTTTTTTTGCGAAAATATTCTCCGCATTTCGTTGAGGGGTTAGCAGCGAAGAATACGGACCGATCAGAGCGCAGCTCCGGCGGACGGAGCGGACGGAGCGGACGGAGCGGACGGTTTCCGGCTCGATCTCCGATCGGTCCGTGTTTTTCGTTAATAACTCTAACGAAGCCACGGATAATATTTTCTCCCTACCATCGCACGCGCGTCATCGTCTTCGGCCGATAGAGACCGATCGGAGAGAGGGAGAGAGAGAGACTGTATTCTTTACCTAGCTATCGCGCATCGTCTGACGGATGAACGGTACGCTCGCGATCACACTATGTTATTCCGTAGTTCTTACATATGTATACAACTTTTGTAAGTGTGCCTGTACAATATAAAACTGTATACAACTTTTGTAAGTGTGCTTCGTGTGCAATAGGGCAACAGGGTACCGGAAGCTGTCAGGTTCTACCTTGAACGGGAAACATGGCGGAGTGGAATCGGTAGTAAAACAGGCGGCAATAGTTGGATGAAATTGTGCGCCATGGGCGGGGTGCGTGCTTCGAAGTTCTCTCAACTTCTTCGACCGCAAGCAAGTTTTCTCTAGACTATCTCTTTGGTAAGTAGATTATGAGAACCCATCGACGGGACTTGACCTTGGAGCTAACGATATAGAGCGGCGAAGGTTTGCCAAGCACAGCTGGTATTTGGTATCTGGAATCTGGTATCTGGTATCTGGTATCTGGTATCTGGTATCTGGTATCTGGTATCTGGTATATCTGGTATATCTGGTATATCTGGTATATCTGGTATCTGGTATCTGGTATCGGGAGCGAGGAGTCCTATGGACAAGACGAAAACGGATAAGTCCAGTTGATGGCTTCAGATAATCCAGTTAGCTGTGAAACGCTCGGCAGAGAACTTCCTTTCTTCCGGGTAGTCAATTTTTTCAAGCAACCGATTATTTATCAGGCAGGGATCGAACGAGTAGCGTGACTTTTTGATAGGATCTGTTCGGAACGCGACGTACAACTATTTCGAAAAACGTCCTCGTGTCGCAACAAACTGATTTTTAAAGATGTACAGAGAATCGTGTTACATTTCTGAGGTGGGCTTTTTTAAGGTAGAACGTGCTCTGTTTATTTCCACTGCGTCCCACGCGAAGCGTTGTAGGACGCTAAGTGTGCAAACTGTTAGTACAGGGGGTACCGATTGAATGGAACCAAAACAATCGTGCCAATTATACACCTGGGGGTTAATCGCTTCGGAAGTATAGGAAAAGAGATGGAAAAACAATATGTCGTCGAAGCACGCTGTCGCGTTGCTTTTATATTCTTTTCAACATCCATTAAACGCAGCCGTGTCGCGAGAAACAAGATTTTCAAAGACTAATTTTTATCTGCGTTCTAAATTCGATTCTGCGATCTTGCACAAGGGTTTTTCAGTTTCAAGTATTAACACGTCGAACGAGGGTCACCGATGACAGATAACTATACATGATAGACCGCATCGTTGGGTTCAATTAAACGACAAAGTTCGTACAATTTTAATATCGCTAATGGCGCCAGGAAAAACCGGCGTGGCGCGACGCGACGCAGCGCGGCGTTCTACTAAATGAACGAGCAAAGTTGAATAACGCGACTCGATTAAAACATTGGAAAACTGTCCGGCGTTCAACGCGTTAATATTTTTTTAGAGGATAATGATTTTCCGATAGTTGTGCAAAAGTTGCTGACAGAATTATTGAGAAACTCTACCTGTTCCGCAGAGAATATTGACCGTTCCCGGTCCCTTAGCGTTATAGTTGATCCAGTACGTAATGCGCATGCGTGTAAAATGTCTGTTCGAAAAAAGACAATCGCGAAATTGCTTATCGATACGATGAATATTCGCTGAAACTACAATATATCGTTCGTTCGCAAGTAGACTGCGGATCTTCATGCAAAATAAAAACAAATTGTTTATTTTTAACAACGTACAACTGCTACGTAACAAACTATTTCCACTTTGCTTCGAATTCGATAGAACATTTGAGATGGAAAACAGGCTTTTATCAAATGCCAGTCTGTGAAAATTGGTCGGCAAAAATTGCTATTTGCATGGAGATCCACAGTCCGACTTTCAAGATAGAATATGTATGAATATTATTGCTCGGCTATTCGCGATCGATGCGCAAAATCATTTAATCGCGCGGCGCGCGTATTGAAATTTCGTCGCAGCCTCGACGATGCTATCGCAAATATGCACACACGTATTGATATTATTTCGTCGGATGGTCTTTAGCGAATTGTGATCTATAAAACGGGGACATTTTCAGTTGCAGTCGCGGAGAACGTATAACGGTATCACCCGGTCTACATTACCATTATAATGGGAGCTGTAGATCCCGACTTTTCCAGCGACTCGTCCGCCTCCCGGCATTTCTTGTCTCTCCCGTTTTGCTACCTGAAAAGGTCCAGTATTTCTGTTTAATTGGCGACAGGAAAAGGGAACGTTATAAAATGAATGCAGGACGTAACAGGACGTAACAGGACGTAACAGGACGTAACAGGAAGTAACAAATTGTTCATTGATTATCTCATTAAGTAAAATTTGTTTCTTTGTTAAATATATCTTAGATCGACGAAGTAAATCCTAATTCTCGCGGGATCGAAAATGGCTATTAACGACTATTACGTAAATTACGTTGTGAATGGAAAAGGTTCTGGTTTTTATCGGTTCTGGTTATGTTTCCACGGTCTGTCGCGTGTATCCATTTTCCGTATCGGTTCTTTATCGGTTAGAAACAATCTAATCACGGTTTTAAATACATTTTATTGTTAAATGTTTCAATACATATTTGAATAATAATATCACGAAGATTTTTACTCTGAAATAATATTCTACATGCAAAACAGGAATGCGATTACTGTAACGAATAACGCGCGAACGAGCGGGGTCGGTAATTATTAATCGAATGGCATTCCTCGATTTAATTATCCACTACCTATATTCGCGTTTAGGTTGCTCGCGTAATAGAAAATTATGCTAGGAACGTTTAATATTATTGTATCGAACATTTGGACGAAGTATCCGTTGCACGTTAATGTATGCTAAATAATTTATTTTGTACATGTATCGTTAGCAGCTACGATCAAAATGGATGACAATTTTCAGACAATAATGGTTCGTTTCTTAAAAAATGTACAATTCATTTGACGAAGTCTACAATCAGATTTGTTGACGACTAGCTAGTGTCTACGCGTGTACATGGCGTAGAAAATGTAATGGTTCCCTGGGACCTGGATGAATCTACACCTCTGGATCGACTGACATTTGTAAAATGCCCCCTACGTATACATCTGCGAATGGTTTTATCGTGTACTCCGGGCAAAATCTGTGTTGGCGAGTCCAGGTGAAACGAGCCTATCTAAATTCTCACGTTATCGGAACACGTATACGGTGTTGCATTAAAGATAAAGCGTCGCGTCGTTCGAATCCCGCAACCTTCTCGCGTCTAATGCCTCCCCTGATTTTATTCCAACGGCAGACTTCAGCCGTGCAGTCTGTTCCAGCGACGGGAATTTATTCCGTGACTAAGCTGTTCGATTCAAAGTTTATTTCGGACCGTTAACAGGAACCAATTTTGCAGACAGCATGGAGACGAAGCGAACGTGTGCCGAGCACGAGTCGATCCAACGAAATACGCTCTCACCGAGGATTTGCTTGTTCGAAGCCTGGGCCTGGGCCTCTCGAAATTCTCATTGCGCAGCGATGAATTATCGAGCCGGTGCTACTTCGATTTCGTTCGACAACTATCCCATGTCACGAAAAAAATAATCGTACTCTCGTCGTAAACAAATTCAGCAAATCTGGGGTCTTTGAAACCGAGCACCTCTCGTTATGCGCTTAACGACAGTACCTGAAACATTAAACGCGTTTTCCGCGGAACGAGGTTTTTTAAACCGAGTACACGTACAAGTAACTCGATTAATCTTGAAGCGATTAACTTGACATTTTTTGCAAGCACTACTAATTACATTATCTTTAGTTGGATGCGCGGGATTTTCGAATGAATAATTTTCGCTCTCGCAACGTTAAGAAGGACGTAGATTTCTCCACCGACGAATGGACCTTTTTTTTCCAAGTCTGCTATTTTGTAACAAATCTTTGGAACTTCTTGCAACTGGAATTATTATCAGATTTGAAGGAAATGCATGTACAATAAAAACATTTTATGTACGAATCTACCACGAATAAACGAAGACAATGTAACAAAAAAGCATATCTGCGTATATATTTATCGACCCACCAACTTTTTCCGAATGTCCGAATTGTCGTTGAGTCGTACTACCGAATTCTCTTGCCACCTCCTTCGCTAACATATTCTCCTAATACAAAACTCGATTTTCGAGACTTTTGGAAGATTTTTGGCTTCCTACAGGAGAATATACAGTTTCATTCGTTTCATCGATTTTTCTGCTTCTTCCTCCTGTTGATTCTTCTCGAGCGAACGACTCGCTCCGCCGACGCGTATCTCTTGGATATACGAAGATGTACGAAGTTATAAGAAAAACTAGGTTATTTCACAGGGAAACTTAATTATTTATGCTACACTTTGGCAGACAAGTTTTTTGTTGTTTTTCGATGTGCCGGGGGAAGATTTTTCTTTTCAGAGAACTTTACGAGCAGCTGCACGCTGCGGCGGATAAAGCATTCTCCGCGTTCGCCGAATAAAAGTTTTTATTTTTCGACCGTGGCTCGTTCCGTTCTAGGTACACGCAAGAGCAGAGTCTGGTGTTTATTGGGAACTGTAAATTATTTTTCGGAGCGTCGGCGTTCTTCCTCTCCATTTTTTAGTAGCGACGGAAGAGTCAACGTTGTTTTCTCGGTTGCAATCTTCAGCGGCAACGGGACGCTTTTATTCGTCTCATCGTCCCTATAAACTTCTCGAATTTTATTCGCTCGTGGCACAAAAGTCGGTGCCACAGAGAACAGAATTGCCTTGGGAGAGAATTACCTCGTGACCGAGTAATACCGGCGCAACTATTATCCGTTTTATTGCTTGTTCTCGCAATCGTGCTGGGAATAGTGCTCGACGGTCATTATCGAATGGCGTGCGCGTCTTCTTCATCGATATCCCATCTGTACGCGCGTAGATAGAAAATATCGGTGATCGCGACTTTTCTCAAACACCAGGTGGCACCTCCCGAACGGTGCAAGAACAGACCGCGAAGGAAACGTGAAATAAATTCATACGTTTCTGTGGCAAAGAGCTCGATCGCAAAGGAGACGATAGATTTTCCGGCGAGAACACCGTCCTCGAGGGTCGGTGGCAAAATGTCATACCGTGGGACCGCTGGCGTCATTACGAAGAAGCGTCAGCCACCCATACCCCTAACCGAGACTTTCCGTCGTAAATTACGATCACCGTTCCGGGGCACGCGCAAAGTATGCGATGAAAATTCCTGAAATCAAAGGCGAGAGGCGTGGAGAATGCGTCCCCGATGACATCCACCGAAACTGCTCCAATTCCGCTCGTCGTTTTAAGCCGGCACAATTACACAATGGAAAGGACGAACGACAAAGGGAAGGAGAAAGGGGTTGAGAGAGAGAGAGAGAGAGAGAGAGAGAGAAACGTCGCCTTACATTATACGGAGTCGAGTGTTCGGTTAACACGTCCGTTATCGATTTCCATTCGTCCAAACAGATGTCAAGCGACAACATCGAGTGCAGAGAGCGCGGGACAAGCGTCCGTCGTCGCATTAATAGCAACAATATCGACTACTCCTCGTCACTGTAATGCGCGGAGTCGGGAATCGCGGGGGCCGACAACAAAAGCTTTTCGCGCTCCGAGAACCAGTTCGCCACCCCCGCTCGCGTAATTGCGACCAACAAAAGAGTAGCTGAACGCGTGTACGCGAACGCGAACGAACAGTAGCGGAACGAGGCGACGGTAACTTGTTGCGTTCCGTTCCACAAAGACAGTCCTCGATGATGGACCATTTGTTTGCCATTCGAAACCGCATCGATCAAGACACGATTCGATTGTCAATTTACGAGTCCATTCGTTGCTCGCCGTGGTTCTTTCGCAGCGAATCGACCGGCGAAGAAGCTTCGTGTTCTCTTTCGGCTCTCGAGCCTCGGGATTCGTCGACTGGAAGGCACGGCCGACGATTCTTCAACCAATCGAATTTGCACCCAACCGTTGAACGAGTTAAACATTTTCCGGGAATTCTCGTTTTTTTCTTTATCCAAGAAAACCGCCTCCGCGATTCGGATTGTTTTCCACTGTGGATATTCTCTATTAACCCTCTGCGCTACGATTTACCTTACGGTTACCGTCGTTAGAACTTCCTCGTCGGTCCGAATTTCTTACGAGGGAAGCTATCGAACCCGTAAGAAGGGTTCTCAGAAAATTATGAAACTTTGTGCGCAAGTGGAATAAAAATTTTGTTCTAGCGCATTTTTTTTATTTTTTTGAGAAATCCATTTTTAAATATTTGTTTGAAAGTAACGTTGGTACATAAAAAGTTCGTGCAACAGAGATCTTTTATCGCTGAATATATCTTCCATGCAGCGCAGTATCAACATTGTAAACTTTGCGAAGAAGTTTTAATTCGTTCATCCTTCCATCCCTTATCTCTTGTTTCGCGTAGGGTTGGACTTGAGAAAAAGTTTTAAGAATGGTAAATGTACTCCGCCATCTTTTATCTCTTGGATCGCACGCCATGGCCTCACCCGCCGTTATACAACGGGGCTGCCATAGCGAATATATCCTGGTCCGATTCTTTCGTGTATTTCATATGTTGATCAAACTAAAGCGTACCGTTGAACGACTTCCGATTATCTTCGACTAATTTGAATTTACGCTTGCGTCTATTAACACACAGATATTAATTGTTACCGTAACAGAGGCAAACAAACACGATAGTTGAAGTCACCGGCAGACGCAGAGAATTCACGGAAAGCAGATTTCGTCGACGCCACGCGCGACGCCAGAATCAGTCTACGACGATATTGATCAACGCTAACTTCGGAAGACGTACATACGTAAGTGCACGCGCACACATCCGTCGATTCGTTTTGCACCAGCATCGTTAATCCCATAATAAATTATCGACTAGTCGCCTTTCTCTAGCTCGCTCGCTTCAGAATGGATTAAGAGCTCCAGTGAAAAACACGGACAAAGAAGATCATCCAATTGTCCTCTTCCATTCCGATGAAACCTTCAAGTTTCGTAACACGGTGCTAAAAATAGGTAGTTTTTCAATTAAAATATCTCCTAAACTCTGAAAAGCATTTTTCTTTTGCACTTCGGGGTTTTATCGTTGTATCCGAAGAAGGTACAGCTGGCTGTACCCGAGAAGGAACAAACGAGCTGAAAGAACAAAATAAAAAGAGAAAGAAGCAAACAAGGAAGTCCACGACGATGTTAAAATCGGTTTCCGAACGAGAGCTAACTATAAGGCAGGTCGAGCATTCAGGAATCGTGTGCGTACCTCGATTTAAAAGAATTGATTTTTTTGCGCATCTCGATATGAAATATCTTCCAGCGAGACCGCGCTGGAAATTCCAAGTATCGATCAAGTCGTTCGAACGAAACGCTTCGTTCCGAAGCAAAGGTCCGCTTTCCAGCGTGCCAACGTTTTTCCGCATATACCATTTTTCAAAGTGCTGGCCAGTATAGCTACCGTGTACCGTCCATCCGACCGACTTTATCTTTTCGAATAAATTGCACGATTTTTGATCAACCGAAACAAACGTACGATTTTATCGCGGAAACCGTGACAATGTCTTCGAACGGTTACCATTGTGATTTTTCACTGTAAAAAGTTACCCCCGTGAACTGTGACCTTACGAACGCAAAATGTTGAAATACGGAATGTTTTCGCTTTGGATTCAGTTCTCGGACGTTCGACGCCGCTGCACGTCGAATCGATGCTTTTAATAATTTTGAACTTTTCGATAAAACGGAGAAATAAAAATGGTCCGTATCGCGTACGATATACCTACAGCCTACAGAAAAGTAAAGAGAGATCGAGAGAAAATCTATTTTTATTTTACGAACTACGATGCGTCTCGTAAAGAAATCTGAAAATTCAGGACATTAGTTTCGACTACGACAACAGCCCGCTACCGATATCTCTACATGAAAAATATGCAGTTTTTCGGATTTTAATTTTTTTCCAAACATGTTTGCCCACTCCGAAAAATCTGATAAAATACACGTTGGTTTGGAACCATATACGACCCCCTTACACAACTATACCTTTTGCACCAGATATTCGTAAGGCGATGCAACCCCATAATTCGACAGAAAATAATGCTCAACGATATTCGAAAGTAGAGTGAATTATATTAACCCATTTCTTTTCCGGATCAACGAGTTGGGAGTACTAGTTGCACGTAACTGTAAAACGTGGTGGGCTATTTAAATAAATAAATTGCGTCGCTTCGATGCGAACATTCGAGAGTATTTCAATAAATGTAAATTCTCCTTTGTTATCGACTCGTTTGAATGCAATGCGATCGGTCGGTTCCGTATGCCACAGCGGATAAACCGAAACCAATGCTTGTGACATTTAATTTGTTAAATAACAATGAATCGGTATAACGCGCGCGACACAAGATCAACGATTTCGTTTCCGTTGACACGGTTCCTTCGAACAAAATTCGAGCGTCAGCATTCGACCGGTTGTGGCACGATGATATTTACCGAGTTGCAATTACTTCATCGGCAAGTTCGATCGGTGGGAATGCGAAACAAATACTAGTCTACGAAAGTAGGGTCTATTTAATTAACCGGAATTGTTCGAATATCATATTGCGCCGCGCATAGCCGTGGTTACGTGTAAACAACACCGTCGTATCGATCAAAAATTATAATGGACTTGTTTACATTCCGTTCATTAGATTCAACAAATTCAATACGTCGCGTACGTTTCATTTTTTAGAATTTTGTTTCAATAGAAATTGCACAACAAGAATTTCGTCTTGTTCGACTGTCCATCGAAACAAGGAGTCGGCTGTCGGCTGTCGGCTGTCGGCTGTCGGTTGTTAGCTCGTCGTCGCATAAAACCATCATTTTTAGGAATTCCTACGAAAATAGAACGTTGGGGATATTAACTCTTTGGATACGGACGGTCTGAGACGAAAACGGCAGACGCACGCAGAATTACTTTGACCTAGAACAAAATTTCCATTGCATGCAGATTCTAGGATGGTACTCTGCATAAAATATTCGGTACACCTGTAACTGCACACATCGCATTCACGGTGAATTCGAAAAGTATTTCAACGCTAAGATATTCGACTCTGGAGGCATCGTCGAGATTTGAACAGCGATAATTTCGTTAAAAGAAATAGCAGAACAATACATATAATTGAATTTGAAAGCTTGCTGCCTCTACTATTTTTGTTCGAGATATTTTTCGGACGGGTCTCGGGGCGTGACGGATCAGACTCGTTCGGTGCCCAGCAATTGTGTACCCGGTGCGCCTAACAAGTTTTTACTTAAAAAAAAATCGATTTCCGTAAAATTACCGGACCAGAATACTCGGTTGGCGGTGCATTCGTTAAAGGAGATTAATAGCGAAACTTTCTTCGACGCTGCAGCGGATAAACGTGTTCAACCAGCGATTTAACTCGCGGAAAAGTTTCGCGGAAAAGTTTCGCGGAAAAGTTTCGCGGAACGAGGTGCGACGACTTTTGCTTCCGTTGTTTCTTTTTGTGGAGGCTGCTCTTCGAATCCTGCCAGGCTAACTCCTCGTCTTTTTTCGTCACGTGTCAACGCAATCACCAACCTTTGGAAGTTGTAACGCGACTGCTAGACTGTGCGTGGATGAATTCACACCGTGGCCGCAGCGGGTGGCAAAAATACCGCCATGACCGATAACGCTTGAATCGCTGACTCTCCCCGATCCACCTGGTATTTCGTACATACTCCAATTAAAAGTTTTTCCAATACGAAGGTCAGGACTGTCGCTGGTCAAGTCAACGATACTCGAATCGGTTCGTTTCCCGTCGAGGTGTAGACATCTCAATCGTCGCAAGTGCTCGCGTAGGTTGCGTTCGTTTAAAATTGATTTTGTATGTCGCAACATAGAAAATTCTGTCGAAAGAATTTCCACGTCGGCTTTCGCAAGATAAATCTACCAGAACGCTACGTGTTCTTCACTTGGAGCACGGCATCGATCTTTTCAAATTCTAGATGGGCCATTTTATCACTGTTCTCAACAACTTTCGCAGCGGCGAGACCGTCGCGTCGTAAACGGTGCAATACGTGTCGGTTTTAAGTCGGTCTTGGGAACGAGTACGTGCAAAACCTATGGATCCTTGCTGTTTCGATCACCCACCCGTTATATCCGCGAATACGGAATACGACGCGCAATAACTTGGCGCGCACAGAACGATTCCGTGTCGCGAGGATCGTCAGGTTCTGCGCTACTGCGAAATATTTATCACGCTACGCGTTACGCGTCCCCTTATCGTTTGCGTCATCCGGTATTCTTTGATTCGCTTGTCGGCTCGGCATCCAACTCTCGTTTTGGCCCAGATTCGGACGCGAACATTTCCTGCATAAATAAGCGTAGCTCCATTGATCCGCCCCCTATAATTAACCCGTCTTGCAAATTTCTATAGTCAACCTGGGTTTATTCAGTTTCTTTACGTGGTCGACCGGTCCCATCGATTATTCTGTATACAAATAGTCATAAGCTTCCCTCCTGTAATTAAACGCGCTCATTAATTTTCCTGCGATAATTAACAGGTCCCATCGACTTTCCTTCGATGGTCATAACTGGTTTCATTAATCTTCCGTCCGTAGCGTCGCGCGTCGCATCGGCTGCTGGTTCGATTTATCGATTTCCCGCGGTCGAATCAGTTTTTAGGTTTTTTTTGTTTTTGTTAATGTGGGATTTCGAACGCAATTATTGCATAAATTTCAACATGAATTATGTTCGTTGCCTGGGCGGTGTTCGTCACCGTTCGTTCACTGGACAGTGGACAGGTGACCTTATTCGGTGTTTGCGATGGTGTTTTTGTCGGTCACCAACATGCACGATTCAACGTGCACGATTCAACGTGCACGATTCAACGTGCACGGCCTAATTACATAAATTACTTAATTTCACGCAGTTAAACGATCGATACGCGAGATACTGGATTACAAAATGGTGTATCGATGTTGTCCCTCGTGTTGGCCACGAATAAATAAATAAATGTCTGGGCACACGCTTCGTTATCGGATTGCAATATCCGAGCGTGTATTTTCATTAATCATTTTACGAAATCGTCGAAACGTTCGATAAACACGTATCTTTATATCGTAATAAACGTTGTTTATCCGGGATATCGTATTTCAATTAACGCGCTACGACATTTATACTTGAAGAACCAACCGTTGAACCAACGCGTTAAACCGTTGTGAACACGGTCGACGAGGGTGTATTCGAGGTGTGAATTTTAGAACGGCTTATGGGAAACGGTCTGCCAACGAAACAAACCGAAACTGAACTTGGACCGTCTGTCCAGTGGTCAGAGACCACGCCTGTGTTCGCAATTTTCGTTGATCGTAAAAGCACGGATCCGTTATACATATTTCCAGCCGCTTAATTGCTCCCAAAATGTCCTCGTTGCGGCGGACCCCCAGAAATCTAGTTCAATGGTTTTTGGCTCGGTCGCGGAGAATAAAACACTTCCGGGACGGGATCGCGCGGATCGTAAGAGAACGCGGGGAGGCCGAAAGGGCGTGGCAAACGCTAATGCGGTGATTTTCGAAAAACATCCGACGGAAGTCCATCCGGCGAAGCAAACACTTGGCAAACTTGCTAACCCCTCGCCGTGTACCAACGAGTCGAACTCGTGTTAAACGCTTCAAACAGAATCTACTTAAGGGGTCAGTCCGATGTATCGGACCAGCTTTTGTAATTTTCACATCGGATACGTATTCGGAATACCAATGTTCTCTAAAACTTTTTTTCACGATGTTATTCCGCGACGAATCTACAATTTGAAGATCGTCCACTGGATCTTAGCCTGTGGGCCCATCAATTTTTTTCGATAATCCTCTGTTTGTTCGTTCCTTTATCTTTATCTCCGCTGTCACGGGGCTGTCATCTGGCGCTGCCCTTTGGTGGGATTGCAGAGCTCGCGATACACGGAGTTTCTGCCGTATCGGTTCGAGCAGCGAAGCGGCGAGAGTCACTCGTCAGGATGGAAATTCGCCGGAAATACGATTAGTCCCGATTAATCGTTCGGTGCGCCGATTCGTTACGGCGATGCGCGGTCGACGGATCGCGAAATTGTGACCTAGCGCAGGTTCGGTCTGCCTGGAAACCCGATGAAAAATCTTTTCTCTAACTATTTCGATCAATCATCTTCTTCGACTTCACGCTGCTGATAAATCGACGAGGCAAGTTTTAACTTGCTTTCGCTTGCTTATTCGAATCTCAGCGATCAATTGAATTTCATGGAATTTTATGGAGTTTTAGAAATTTTATTTTGCATAAAAATTCGCAGTCTGGTCATCGACTACACATTTCGATGACACGCATCGAAAACAAGCGTTGAACGTTTTGTGCTTTATTTACATCGAGATACACATTTACATATATTCGATACGACGGGGAAAGAGCCATTCAACGGACTGCAAAATTGAGAAAATAATGGAGACGGACATGTCGAGAACGGGGACGGGGACGGGGACGGGGACGGGGACGGGGACGGGGGCGGGGGCGGGGGCGGGGGCGGGGGCAGTGGCGGGGGTGGACAAGCAAGATTTTCACACGACACGAACGAAGATGGCGGGATGTTATGGGAAGGAGCAGAGATAAGCGCGTGTACGTAAACATTCGCGATAAATACTATGTTCAACGATACTTTGTATCGAATAGAAAATATTATACAAAATAGTGTACGGTTGAAACGCGAATCTTTACGCGAGTTTTCATTTTCATGCTTCGCATTGCCAAACCAAAAATAGTGGAACGATTTCTTTCGTCCGACACAAGATTGCTCGCCGTAAAAGTAAAATATTATTAATTCCCGTGAATATTCACGTTCTCTGGAAATTTGCATGTCGAGTAAACGCGTAACGATTCGCAGTCGGCCAACATTAGAATTTGCATAGTTTTCTAGAGTTTGTTCGTTTGTGTCACACATACGTATATTCGGTGATATTTTCTTTTTTAAATGAGATTAGTAGATCGCGGAATTTATACAATTGATCTGAAAAATTGATCTGAAAAATTGATCTGAAAAATTGATCTGAAAAATTGATCGAATACGAACCTGCAGAGACCTCGGAGACCTGGAGAATTTCTATTTTGATCTGCAGTCTATAGTCTGTGCATTGGTTCTTTTAGAATGAAATCCGATGGCTCTGCGGGTCTCGGTGTTGAGAGAAAAAAAACGGAAACGGACAGGATATTTACACTTGCGAGCAAATAACAGGACTAGAAAAGTTTCCTTGAAACGTATTGTCCCGTTAGTTTTAAAAGGGTTGATACTGCTTGCGTAGACACGTACGCCGTTATACCCTGCTGAATCCTCAGCAGCGACACAGTCGTATCGGATTGTTTGTTTGTTTGTTTGTTTGTTCGTTTGTACGATACAAACATAACTTCGCGCGATCGAATACTTGTCGAAACTTTTAACAGTTCTCTCGCGAACCGATCGTTCGCGACACGTTGCTAGTTTCCGAATCGATCTTTTCTCGTCATCCGGGACACGTGCTACAGAAAGTTGTACTCTGTACAGCAATTATGTAATTAACGCTAAACCGAAAGACCGACGCGCGTACTCGTATATTCCTTTACAATTTCCTTTGTCAGTTAAAACGTTAAAGGAAGAAATATGTTCTTATTTCGCGTAGCGATCCGTGACCTGGTAATTCGAGGAACGGTAGCGCAAATAATAACTGAAAAATATCCCACTCTCGGTCTCAACGTCTCAACGTCGACCAGTTTACGATCGTCCGTTATTATACTTTCCATGAAATTCGAGAAATTGGATACTGGAAGTTGCGGCGGCTATCGCGTTTCGCGCAAACCCTAAATTCAAAGCCGCGAGACAATGGGAGCAAGTAGACTTGCCCGGTCTTTGATCAGACTCGAGGTGAATTGGTCACGTTCAGCGAAAAGTGTTTGACCCGTGGCGATCGGACAAAGACGCAATCCCTCTCGCTCCCTCTCTTTATCGCAGGTTCGAATTTTATGCAGTTTACTCTGTTCGACGAATCTTAAATCGAGCTAGGAAAAAACTATTTTTCCATGTAAATTTATGTGGAAACGATGTAATTTATTATTTTACTACCAAGTATGTGGATCACGAAACTTTTTAATAAACGGCAAATATGAATCCTGACTTTTTCGTTTACGTTTCGCGAGATAAATTACCCTGATTTTGTGGTATTTTCATGGTTGCTGGTACGGCAGATAACGCGCGTTGTTAACGGTCAGGAAATGAAAACTTTACAGTGTTCAGGCAATTCCTAATTAACGTCTTTCTCCTAAATGGCGGACAAGATGAAATAGTTTCATTGTTGCCTTTTTGCAAGCAGCGCGACGCGAACGTGGATAATATCTCTGTTTATAATATTTCCTAACGAGAAAAATGTTTAATTGTCCATCGCAACGGTGCACATTTTTCCGCAAAAAATAAATGACATTCGAGAACGTAAAACGACAGTTCGACCAATTACTTGAAATATTTTGTTTCTCGTGAAATTTCACAAAAATTCTATGCCGGTTGATCGTATAACGAGTAATCGAATCATTTTCTCTCTCGTTCGTTACTAATTCTGTTGACACTGTACAAGTGGATCAGCGTATTCTCGTTTTCCACTGAATATTTCATCCGCAAAACCGGATTATGCCTGAAATCAAAAGGAAATTCCTTTAACCGAACGCTCGTTGCGAATTTGATAATTTCGAATATTCTGCTCGCGTCTTCGTTCGTGTTTGAACTTTCGGTAACCCGTGTCATACCTCGTGACTTATCTTGAGCTATCGATGCAAATATTTCGAAGAATACACTGGACGGACAAACGCTTTCAAAGATACGTACGGGGATGAAAGTTGAAGACGGTACGATGCTCGGTGCATCGAGGGCATGGTAGATATAAAAATGTATCGGTCGTGTTAGTTTTCTGGTAATTCTTACTGTCGATCGAATCGCATAATCTTCTCGTAATTTCATTGCGGAGCTGCAATCTTTATGAAATACACGTACGAACGCGGTCCAATCCTACGAGTAACAGATGCAGAGCATGCAATGTTTTTAATAGTAGATCGAAGATGAATCGACGATGGATTCGCGAACGGAAGTACAAAAATTCGGGTTTGGATCGCCAGGAACAGCGTAACAATGCTGCAGTTTGTACAGCACAAAACTACACAACGCAGCCCCGTGTATTCGAGCAAAGTTCCTCGTTCCGTGTTCGCTTCTGACAGAGCTGCAAGCCATTCTCAACTTATCTCGAAATTGCAGATGTCGATAAGAATAATCCAGCAGACTTTTCGTTAATTCGCGATCCAGCTTTTAGTCAAAGAATTTAGAATATATTCTGGGCGGTTCGAGCTTGCAGAAAATGTAAAAATTTCGCAAACGCGATCAAACGTTTTCACATATCGTGTTGCACTAATTTTCAGATTGCGGCTTACAATCTCAGATATCGGTACGGTAAAGTTAAGAAAATAAGCGAAGCAATGAAAATTTGATTTACGTTGTTACCGGTGCGAATAAAGTGAAAATTTATTGCTGCGGATCCGATGCTACGTAGAAAATGAAAATTTCATGAAACGTCTTACCATTCCGGCAGTAATTATTTATGCAAAGTAAATCAACAGTTTTATCCGTTTCACAACATACATACCTCGCCCTCAAAGATAGCAGTTTCAGGGCGTAAGGTATTCCGCCGCGCCGGTAGCCACGGGTTACTACGTCTATAGGACATTAGACACACCTCAAGATACCTCAATATCTTCATTGGGTTTATGTTTCCATTTCGGCTAGAGTTACCGTTCCTTCATAAATCATCGTGCGCGAAATAAAACGTGAGGGAACGTCTTTTGAAATTTACCATCGATTCAACATTTTCCCGTTTCTCTCTTCACCCTCGGTCCGCTCGACAAATATTAATTATTCTCCGCATACTATCGAGGAAACTAATGGTTAATAAAACCGTTTACCTCTCGACTGTTCTATTTAATTAGTCGATTATCACGCTCACCGTGTTTAAGAACCCTTTAACGATATTACTACCCCGATACAACGTCTCCGAGTACACACCGCGGCTCGAGTAATATGTTTGAATCAAAGTCGCTTCCAATTAAAAATCTCCGGTTCCAATATAAAATTTAAGAAAGCCTCGGAGAGCACCATAAATAACGATACGAGGGAGTCCATTTTCTCTTTGCGCAATTAGCTTGATTCGTACGGAACGCGAGAGCCGCCTTCGCGAATTTTTCATGTTTGCCCTCGAGGTATCCAACGGTACAAAGTTATCCGCTTCTTCGCTATTGTAGGTGTTCATCATACTTGGATCAAAGTTACAAAAAATGACTCGTGCGTCAGAATTCTTTGTTCGGGAATTGTTGAGATTTTCTTTCCCACAATTCTATATCTCGATCCGTATTTATGACTCGTAGCTACCCAATAACACTGGAAATGCTTCTTTCGTCGAAGTTGCAGAGCAAAATGATACAAACGATGTTATTCCTAACTTGTATCGCCAACAACCATGCAAATATATCTCTTTCCCAAACTACCGAAGCAAACTCGATTTAATATTCTCCGAATGCCTCCCTCGTCCAAGCTACGTATCAAAATTATATACCGAATTGAAATTCCTAATTGTTAATAAACTAATATTACCGACAACACTGAAAATATTTTTCATTCCCGAAATACTGGATCGAATACAGTCGAGAATTTCTAAACGTTTCTCTCGATCGAGCTACAATTACACTAAAAACACAATTCCCGATCAACCGCCGATACCGCATCGAACAATTATTTTCACTAGATTCGACTCGATCGACAATTTCTCTTACACAGCCTGCAATTAACGCTAACTATACGATTCCTAATCAACAAAAAAAAAAAACAACACCAAAACACACATAACCAAACCATATCGAATTCTCTCTTGCTCTCTCGAACAGCGCCCCTAAATTCTCCCAGAAGGCAATTCCAGCTAGCAAACAGCACCAATAACACATCGAACACCCCCGGAGAGTAGCAATGGCGGTACAATTTAAAAGCCGGTCGAAATCCGCGATCCCTATCCATCGGACACCCGGTTATCCACTTGTTCGACCCACCCACGGCTTTTCCAGCTTGATAGGGTTCGGCACAGATTTAGGTACACACCTTAGCGTGATCAAACAAGGTTCTCCGGTGTCGGTGTCTCTACCGTCTGCTGGGGGATAGCCGCGAGAGCATTAGCTGGCTACGCGTCAGGTGCAAACGGTGGAGCGTCGCTCTTCGGGGGTCTAGCTCCGAATAGTCTCGCCGCTGATGGACGTCGAGGGTAGCAGCCGGTGGGATGAGCAGAGTCGGACGTGGTGTACGGTTCGGGGTATCGTACTTGCGTGTAGAATAACCGCGACTTCCGGTGGTGAAATCGGGCCGAGTGCACGAGACGAACAGTGCGGATGGGGTACGCGGTCGCGACTGAACGTCCCCGGCGCGGCGTCGGCCAGAATGTTGCCGCTCTCGTCTAATAACGAGAAGGAGAAGCAGCGGGCTGCGCGGAGAGAGCGAACGGTTGCCACGGCTTCCCCGACAGAGAAACCGCGAGAAAGACAGGGAAAGACCGAGGAGAATGCACGCAGGATCGAGCGAGAACCGCCCGGGATGCCGGTGGTGGAACCGAGAACGATAGTGTCGGAGAGTGCGTGGTGCTGTCGCGTCGGGAGCGAGAGAGAATGGTAGACTGCGAAACACACATACACGCACACGCGGATAGATAGATAGAGAGAGAGAGAGAGAGAGAGAGAGAGAGAGAGAAAGATCCCTACAGGGAGGGTGGCAAAGAGTGAGAGGGTATGGGAGGGCGAGTTCGAGAGAGTAGAAGCTGCGGGAGGGATGGGCCGTAACGCCCAGTAGCGTGCGACCGACAGAAACGGGCTGCGATTCTTCGGCCGCTGAGAATCTTAAGAGCCGAGGTTGAAAGGAAAAATTGGGGTAGCCGAGGGACGCGGTGACATCGGAGGGGCGCGCTAAAGCTGGAAGATTGCTTCGGGAAATTGGGGGATGACGAGCAGGGGGACACGCCGAGAGTTTCGATACTGTTTTGTCTTTTTGGGGGTATTGTTGTGAACGGTAGAGTTGCGTCGATTGGTGTCCTTGTAGGCGCGAAAGCTCGTGTTTCTGTCTGTTTTTGGCCTCGGGAGAAATTCAAAGGTGTAGGATCGGTGAAGGTTAGGTTAGGTTAGGTGCTTTGGGGCTTTTTTGGGTATCGAGATTGTTGCGAACGGTAGAGTTGCGTGGATTGGTGTTCCTTGGGGGTGTGAAAGCCCGAGGCGGAGTTTGGAGGCGTAGGTGGCGCTTGATTACCGTTTTCGGCTTTCTGGGTATTGGAATTGCTGTGCTTGGTAGGATTATACGAACCATGCGCGGTTCTTGGGGATGTAAATGCTTGAGATTAAATTTCGAGACGAAGACTACGAGGACGCTCTGCTCTGGAGTTCTGTAACGATTAAAAATATTTGCAACTTTCAACGGCACCAGGTGTAGGTGTAGAGAGATTAAAATATGAAATTATAAATGAAGTTGGACTTCGTTCGATTTCGACGGCAGAGCGAAAATGGGACAGGTATTCTGGTATCTTTTATACCACTGTATCTGGGGAGTGGACGAACGTTCAGACAAGAGCGCAAGGAAGAAGGGGTAGGGTGAAATTGGAAAGTTAGCGAAGTTTGCGAACGTAGAAGCGTGGAATTCAAATATAATTTCGCCTCTGAGAACTGTTTAATTAATTTTTAATAATTCTGGGTAGAGATTAATTTTTGGTTCGTAGCAGGTAATCCCTTGTGCATCTGTTTCGAGAGTGTAACAACTAAGAGAACGATCAGATCGGTATCGAACCGAACGTTACGTTCAATTCGATCGATAGTTTCGGATTATCGTATTTGGTTCTGCGTTATATTTACGGTGGGAATACATAAAGGTCTGTCGTAAAACGATTTTGTCGAAGCGGGCGAGCGAAACGATTTCGTGGCAGCTTCGAGCCCCATGAAAATTGATCTTGCAGAGGTAGAATGTTGATAGCACTTCGAGAGACTATTCTAATTACATTCTTGTTTTAGCGCTGCAGCTTCCGGATGTTTCTGAAATTAATCACCAGCGGCTGCGATTATCTCGCAAAATTTACGAACACGATTTATACGTTTATGCGAATAAACTTGATAACTATCGTTACGTTAAATAAATCCTATTTGCGAAGTAAATATTATATCGTGAAATATATTTCTTGTAAACCTGTGAAATTTCGGGGAGAAACATTTTCATCTCCTCAACGCGAATACGTATGTACCACGTATCCCAAAAGTTTCATGAATTTTTGAATTTCATGGTTCGAGATCATGCTTCGCGCATATAAACGGAGAGCAAAGAAAACGAGTACAAATTACCGACGAAACCGAACGAGCACAAAACGTAGAGCAAAACGAGGAAGGTTAAAGAGGCTGAGGTCGGATGCAAGAACAATTGCAAAGAAAATGGACAAAACTGGAACGAATAAGGAAACGGAGAAGGGGAACTGCTCCACCATGGTAACGAGAGAGAGAGAGAGGTGTATAAAAATGTGTAGTTACAGTTGTGTAGTTTCGGTAGCTAAACCGACGTTGTGGCGAGCTGTGAAACAGGAAGAAAGGTTGTTTCGGAAAGGGGCAGGACTTTGAACGGGAGAAACGGAATCGAAAAGGCCGACGAAGACGGTCGAGCTATTAACTTTCGACAGAGGAATTGGAGCTTCGCGATATAATCGTAGCCTTCGCGTAGGAATTCTCATTTCGAATACTACGCTCGACAAGGTACGGCGAGACTGCGAATTTTATACATCCACGGCATTTTCAAACACGCGGAACGTGTAACGACGTAAACAATTTTATAGAGATCGTTTTGAAAAATGGTTTCGTATGTTATCGATACGATGATATAAACCATAAAATATGAAACATATTTCTATTCGATAGACGTAAAAATTTATATATCCATGAAAATCCGCGATCCGATTATGGTCAGGGTACAAAGTAAAATCGGGAAAAAAAGAAAATCTGGAGCTGAACGAAGGAAGTGCGATACGAAAGTAGGTTAATCCTATGTAATCCAATTTTTTCCGTATCCAGAAAAAAAATGATACCACGTGAATTTAACAGCTTTATTGGCCTTCGGATGCTTCTTAGTCATAAATAAAATCGTTCGTCGAGTGATCGATCGAATGGCTAACTATCGATAACAAAAAAGTACAATTATACTTGGACAGAGAAGAAACGAGTAACATAAATATTTAGCAGACTATGTTGGAAGTCTTCGCGACGAGACTGTCTCGACATTGTAAGTCAACGGGTTAAATACAATGCTTTCCTGACGATGGAGACGGAGAATCCAGCGAGCTGTTATCGCTGGATCCAGAAAGGATTCGCGAGCATTAAATTTTTTTAAAAAGTGACAAAGAGGCGGCGATAAGGAGCCAGCGACGGAGCGAACGAGGCATAAAAGTTGAATAATGAGCGGATCTGTAGCGAGGGAAAGTGTTTATAAGCGGAAAAGGGAGCATCGGAGGAGGACAGTCGACGAAGTCTCAGGAAGAAACAGGTCGACGGTTTAATTTATCCGAAGAGCAGGACCTTCGGTTTAAATAAAGGAAAGGGGAGCTCGTGGGAATACAGTGGCTGGAATCCGGGGTGAGAATAAAGGCGAAATGGAAAAGAGGAATGACCGCAGGAGCGCGTACCGTGCTATGGGAATAGAGAAAGAGCAATGGCGAGGAGCGGAGAAGGTAGGGATCCATGGATCTCTAGAGCGGTGAAGATGCTCTTAGACTCTTCGATACCGGTTTGCTTTTCGATGTACCAAAATTGCTGTGCTAGAACCACGTGGATTCTAGTTTTTGGGTGTGGGGTGTGGAATTCAGTGCAGGAATTTCAGGGTGTAGATGAAAGCCGAACACAGTTTCGGGTTTTTCAGGTACTGGAATTGTTCTGCCAGATAGAACCCTGTAAATCCTCGGCGCACGGCGATGCGAAATTCTGAAGAGAAATTCGGGGAAAGTTGGATAACGCGCGGCCATCCATGTACGAGGTGTGATCAAAAAGTAAGGTGACTTTTTATTTTTATCAAAAAATATTTATTTATTCATCGATATTTATGTTGTCCTCTTCAAAGTAATGTCTTCCCTCAGATATAATACACTTGTGCCAGCGCTTTTTCCAATCCTCGAAGCACTTCCGATAAGCACTTTTTGGTATAGCTTCGAGCTCTTCCAGCGATGCGGTCTTTATCTCCTCGATCGTTGCAAATCTCCGTCCTTTCATCGGTCTCTTAAGTTTTGGGAATAGGAAAATGTCGCGGGGGGCCAAATCCGGTGAATACGGAGGCTGAGGCAATCGTGCGGTGTTGTTTCTGGCCAAAAAATTACTCGCGAGCGATGCTCGTACGACGTTTCTTCCGGTGAAAATTAAGCAGTTTCGGAACAAACTTCGCTGACTCGCGTCTCATGCCCAAAACATCCGTTAAAATTGCTTGGCACGAACCAAACGAGAATGCCGACATCGTCGGCAAATTCTCTAATGGTAATTCGACGATTCCCCAACACTATTTTCTTCGCTTCTTCAACGTTTTCATCGGTTGTCGACGCGCCGGGGCGTCAAGGGCGAGCTTCGTCGTTAACATCTTCTCGGCCTTCTTCGGGAATAGCTTGTACCACTTATAAACATTTTGTTTACTCGGAGTACACTCACCGTATGTCACTGTCAACATTTCAAGTGTTTCGGAACACTCCATTCCATTTTTTACACAAAATTTGATGCAAATTCATTGATCCATTTTTTTCGACAGCAAAAAATCGCCGAACACGCAAAACACTTCTAACCTTTATGCTTCTCGCGAACAAACAAAAAATGCTATATAGCTGAAACTGTGAACATATGTTCGGGACGAGTGTACCGGTATAAGAAAAAAAATAAAACGAAAATCGACTGTAGGTATCCCGCGAAATTCAAAAAGTCACCTTACTTTTTGATCACACCTCGATAGGGAGGGCAAGCGTCTATGAGCGACGAAGAGAGCACCGAAGGAAAAAAGAGGTCGTCAGTTTAATTTTTCCGAAGAGCAGTGAACCGTCGGTTCAAATAAAGGAATGGAGAACTCGTGGGAAAACAGTGGGCGGACTCCGGGGTGAGGGTAAAGGCGAAATGGAAAAGAGGAATGACCAGGGGACCGAGTAACGTGCGATGGGAATAGAGAAGGATCGGGAGAGAGAGAGAGAGAGAGATGGAATGGCGAGTAACTGGGAAAGATGGATCCCTGGATCTCTGGAGCGGTGAAGTGGGAATAAGGCGTAAAGCGGGATCGAATAAAAGGGGCGGCGGAAGAGAAACGGCGGAAGAGAAACGGCGGATCGGAGGGCTGAAACGGAAAGCCGAGAGTAAAAGTAAGGGTGGAAACGGGAGGATGGTGATACCGAGAGCTGTGCGTGGGTGGTAAAGTGGTGAGGGGGATGAAACGGGGGGTAGTTGGGGCGCAAGGCAAGGAGGCTACCGACGGGGAGAGGGAACGTGGATGACGATCGAGAGACGAGAGACGCGCCACGAGAATGGATAAGGTGCGGAGATCGAGGGAGAGATCGAGGGAGAGATCGAGGGAGAGACCGAGACAGATCGATCCACCGACGAGAGGGTATCCGACGAGGGCCTGGAAAATTGCGAGACGGAGAACGAGCGAACGAGTAAATAAAGGATACCAGACGCGGGCGAATTACAGAGGGAAACGAGCACGACGCCGCTAAAGATGTAGAGGACGATCCTAATTCGGCGGATGGATGTCTGGTGACGTGCGAGCAGCGCTCCTGTTGATCCAATAAACCTTGGAATCTCGACATAGACTGGGACTCTGGACCTTGCATCGACTCTGGTCAGACTTGCAACGAGAAACACTCGGAATTTTTATTGTAGGTAGATGAAAGGGACGGTAAGAAATTCTTTAAAATTCGTGCACGAACGGTTTCAAAAACTAGATATCCCTTCGAAAGACGAATGGCTACCGCCGCGAAACCTGGATCGTTCCATCGAATTGAAAAATGTGCTTGCAGTTTCCAACGATGGTTGAGAAATCGCGTCGCAAAATAGCCGGTGGCATAACGAGCCGGACGGGGAAAAAATGGAGACGAATGTTTGCGAAAGGAAACACGGAGGAAGCGGAAGAAACGCGATGGCGGAACGGGGACAAACGGTGTTGCGTGCTGCTACAGGTAAAAATTGTTGAAACCGACCCCGACTCTGGAGACACGCGCGACGAGGAAACATAAAACCGAAGGCGGACGCGAGTATCGTGAAAAATTGGTACGGTGGGAATAGAAAAGGGGCAATATGTAGGATAAACGGGAACAAATGTACGTGTGCTTGCATGGGTGCGTGTACGGAGCACGCGAGATGGACGGGATCGAGGGTCGCCACCCCCGCACATTTATCCAACAACAAAAAGAACCGCTCGAGGATTAAACGGGGCAACTTTGAAAAAATTGTTGAAGAAATCAACCGTCCGGAGCGGCGAATTTTATCTCTTCGGAAACCGTGATCGATACGCGCTAAATCTTTTCGTAAATATTCGCGAGCGGCATACGATGTACGATGTACGATGTAGTAATCTGCTGTGCACACATATTATTTATGTATATACATGTATAAATATTAATTAAACAGGACGCGTCAACGGCGTAGATGCGTTTCGAAGAACGCTCGAAACGACTGGTCTTCTAAAATATTTTTCAAGTTTTAGCTTCGGAGCATAATAATGTTGCTCGATGTTTTTAGTAAATTCGTCGTCCGAATACTCTGACTATGGTTCGTTGAATATGTTTTTTTCACTTCGCTTCTTTACACGGTATATGTTTGCTTCGCGATGCCAGAGGGACCAGTTTATTTAATAATTTCTAGACTGCGGAACTGTATTCGTTCGCAGGAAGCTGGTAAACTGCAAGATAAACGTAATTAAACATTGTTGTATTTCATTTGTCGATTTCCTGAAACCACTGAAACCATATTATAAAATAATTTAAAAATACTTTGACCATCGATGTTAGACGTGGACATCGCAGGAAATGCAACGTCGACCGTGAAATATCGCGATCATTTTCGAATCGTGAAATTTCTACGAATTTTGTCCACAAAAGTTTCACGGTTCGTCGAATATTTTCATTCTCCACCATTTTCCCGGTCTTCGTTTTTTCTCTGTTCCTCGCATCCTCGGACCCAGCAGGTAGCATTTGAAAAGCTCTCGACACTATTTTACATTTTTCCCGAGGAACAAGAGCGCGCGCATCGAAACTTTCCGGTTCACGGATACTCGTTATCGGAAATTACCAGGGAACTTCTGCAACCGTCGAACGAATTTTAATACTCATTTTCTGCCTCCTTTTTGGGACCGGGAATTATTTCGTGTTCGCGTGCACCTGCCGCGGACATTTTTTCCCTTTGGAACGTGGAGGAATATGGAGCGCGGAGGACGCTCTGGCTTTCGAATCTCGATCTCGAAACCTTTCTCTGGTTCGCAAACAATATTGTGGACCTTTGATCCCGCTGTTTGAGTTTGCTTTGGCTCGACTCTGACTCGAGTTGAGGTTGGCTTCCGGTTATTATATAGCTACGGTTCAATGGTCACGCCAATTCCTCGAAAACAAGATTGAGATGCAGAGCATTTTGTTACGCGAAATGGAACACGGAAAGTTTCGAAATGAATTCATTCGTTGGTAAGCCACTCTAGAGCGCGAAGAACAAGTTTAAGTTTGACAATTTTTCACGGGAACGAAAGAAATGAAAAATGTATTTTTTTAATTCATTTTAAATTAAAAAGCCTCCGTCGTTTCACGAATTATAACGTTATCTGTCGCATACGAGCAAGAGTTAGAAGCGATCGGTGTACTTGAACAAAGACGCGAAACATCCGGTGCGATATCGTAGCAGAATCGCACCAGTTGATTCGCGATTGCAGATTCGCCGCGGCTACGAGCAACTTTGCGGAATTCGATCAGATTTTCTATTAGGGTATCTCTCGCAGGTATAGGAAGAGAAACGAATATGATAAATCTCTCGCTTTGAGGCGGCGTGGCGCGGCGTGGCGTCGCGTCGCGCGTCGTCGTGGAATCGCGCGAGAGAACTTTTCTGACGTCTATATTCGATCTTAGCAAGCTTTCATCGTTCGCATAGGAGAGAATCTCCCTGACGACGTTAAATTCCGATGGTTTCACACTTGGGGAAACTTGTTCCCCGAAGCAACTGCATTGTCACGTTATTCCAGGCCCGTTCATTGTCGCGATTAAAATATGTTCCTGCTACACAGAGACATTGCATCGTAGCATACACACAAAATGCAGAGCCAGTTTCTTCCATATATTTTTGTAGGTGTTCGAAAGCTTCGAGCGTTAACCGACGCAACGCATCGTTCATGTTGAACTTTGATCCCTTTAATCCTTAACTTTCAATAACAAACTTGAAAATTCAACGGTGAACGTTGACCACGGTGAGCATTATTTAGAATTTCTCTATATTTATTCTTCGAGCACACCGTTTTATACAGTTCGCCAACGTGACCAGAATTATATTCAATATATATATAGTCATGCAGACATTTGATGTAACATCTCGATGCGATGGCCGGTGCATCATTTTCTTTCATAAACATGTATGAGATTTGCAGAGACTCCTGTTGCACCGGAATGCAAAATCGAAATAACTGCGTCTACGTATACGTGTACCCACGATTGCGCCGCTGCGCTGTTTGGAACTGGAATATTCTCTACAATAAACAAACAAATAAAAGTAACAATTTATAGAACCGTGGATACTGGAAAAAAGTTCGAAAATTGATTGGGTTCGAATAATATTACATACCACCGTTCCCATATATAAAATAAAAGTTATCGAATCGATGCAAAAACAACTACGGCTTTATACTATCCGTTTTGGAGCAGTATATCTCCGTTTACAATATACGAGTATGTATAATATTTCATTCATCGAAGCATTAGCTGCGAGGTTGTATATCTCGGCGTATAATGTATTGCAATTGAAACGTCCGCTTTGAAGTTCTATATTCAAACTTATAATCGAATTTATTAATCGAAACATTAATTTGAAAGGAATACAGCGAGCCACAGTAATATTCGAACACTTTTAGAAGGACGATACTTTTTTCTTTGACATCTATGAACTTTCTCTCGTAGGAACTTGTCAAAATGTATGAAGAAGTACTCATCGACTGGAGAACGATCTGGGGAACAAGTTCAGCGAGTCGAATAACTCGTAACTAATAATTGTTGAAAACGTTTTGAATATTGACGAGCAGGGTGACAGACTTGTTAAATCGTAGACAGGTTCCACGTACATGCTACGATAATAACCTGTCTATCCTGTACACGCAGTTTCCTCCATGTCGTTCAAACTTCGGCTTCGTTATTCGACATAGCGCGTCATTCCACGAGCCTGCGTTTCGTTTAAAACGCGTCGAAGAATCTTTTCCATATTTTCCTGGTCTTGGACCGAAGAAATTTTCATCTAAAAAATGATTATAAATTAACGAACACGATCGGATGCTCACAATTTACCACGTACATAAATCTTATACTTATACTTATTGTAACGCACAATTGGGTCGAAGCTTTGACAGATCCTTTAAAAGGTTTCGTTGATCGAGCAAGAGTTTTACGGACGGTTTCAATATTCCGGGCTGGTTTAACCATTGTATAGCGATCAGATTCAAAATTGGAGAGTTTGATCTTGTCGACGGGTTGTTTTACGAGACCCGTTTTCAGCTGGCACGCTGACAGCAGGAAACAGCAGTATAGATGTAACAAGACATCGTTGCTCGCATCCCACGTAGTTTTCGAAATGTTCGATCGCTCGAGCGTAGAGTGGAAACGAGTGCCAAACAGAATATTTTCTATCTCGTCATTTATCACTCGCAGCTCTTCTCTCGTGTTTGATTAACGATACCGCGTAACATACATAAAATGCTCGATAAACCTGGTAAATAACAATTTTCAATTAAAATAATATCCGCGTATCGAAACAATCCAAGCGCGATCGAGCAATTGAAAATAACTTGTTTTTTACAGTTTATTATTCACCCGATCGATCGATAAACGTTTCTCCTGAAATTCATGACAATACAATTGTCTCTAGTGTTTCGTTCAATCACCTCGGTGATTCAAACGAATTCGTTTTATTTAAACGCTCCAACGGTTGAAATTAATTTGCATTTTCATAACGTAACGTTCAATTCGATCGATCGAGACAGTAATAACGGGAATAATCCTTGAAGATTTTTTGAAACATTTCAAGACTTTTGTAAATCGGTATTTAACCGAGAATAATTTGTATGTTTTTGGGAGCGATTACGGTTTGAATGTATTTCTTGATAAAATTGATAAATATAGAACTAATTTGAAGTAAAAAATTTTTAAAATTCTCGTGTAGTCTACTTGTTGGAACAGAGACTGATAGCAACAGCCATCCAGCGACGATTTCGCGAAGTTTCTGCACACTGTGGTACCGTAGCACGGGTGGTAACTCGTTCAAAGATAAATGTTGTCATCAGAATTTTACAACTTTAAAAAGTTTAAATTACCAAATTCAACCATTGGAGATAGCAAAATGATTTCTGGCAAATATGAAAATTTTTACATTTAGGAGATCCCAGATCCTCGGATCTCGGAGATCTAGCCTCCTTCGAGGATCTCGGGGAGCAGTAAAGAACCTAATTGTTACTCTGCGGGGACCTAGTAGTCTACTCTCTAATTACATTACAGGCCGGAGCTCGCCAGTTATGAGATTCTCGTAGCCTGCTACCCCTTATCTGGAAAATTCACAAAAAAGAAGAGACTCTGTGGTAGAGATCTGCAGAACTAAGATCGAGCGGCGGTAACACGTACGTATAGCGTTTAGGAAAAAGTTGTTGAAAAATTCCATTCCGTCTTTAACAATTTTAACAAATCGAAGCTAACGTACAGTACATGTTCTGAAATTGTCTTAATGTTTTTACTGTTTTAAACGACATCCACCAATTTTTGAAATTGTTACTTTCCATAAAAGAAAATAAAGGAATCAAAGAAGGAAATAAAGAATTGAACAAAGAACAAACAGGTAAACGAAGAGTAAATAGTGCAAAGCGTATTTACATAAATAAATAGGTGTCTAATCGTGGTACGGGCAATTGTAGCAGCCAATTATTCTAGCCAACGCCAACTGCGCGTCTAGGACTATCAAATGCGAAACATCGACATCGATAGCATGTCAGATTTAATCTCATTATAATACATTAACTATCCCAGGCAGAGGCTTTCCTGCGCATTTAACTCACTAATTAGCCGTCACAATTTGATTACATGGAACGGTGGACCGCGTGCACGGGCTATTCGCATGTATACCACGTTTGCACTTCGATGCTATTCGATGCACCACGTTTTCTAATTTCATAAAATGCATCACTGTCACGTGATCGGTGCAATAAACCTGCAAACGTGGACACTAGATACCCGGTGAAACTAATGCAGGACGATCACAAACATTCCTTTTCTGGACGAACGAGTCCGTTGTAAAATTCCATGTTAAATTAAAACTACAGTTTTTTTTTCGAAATTCGAGATAGGGAATAAAACAATTTAATAGAATTTAAAGAATAAGAGTACACGTGTTACGCGTGCGAGCACAAATTCAAACTCGCTACAACTCGTACCGCTCGCCTCGACGCGACGCGGAAAACCGTCCCCTTCAGCTTTCCCAGGGACCTTCGAACTTTGCCAGGGACCTTCGGACTTTCCCGACGGCCCAAACGTTTCCTCTTTATGTCCCACGCAGGCCCCACGCAGACCTCGCGTTCGGTTCCTAAAAATTACGCTTCCTGGGGATGATCGTAAATCCTAAAACACGAGTCTAGGCTCGGCGACGGTTGCGACGAATTTACGATGCTACAATTTTGATTTCCCAAATAATCGATTTGCGATGTTTCCCGAATAAAATGTTCGACTAAGAAGAATTTAGTCTAATAACTATTTTAGCAGGAGACTTCCGCGATAAACCTTCTTAAGTACTTACACGTGCAGCATAGTTTCCCTGGTGGCCCGTTGCTCGGGACGATAAAAAAATTGTTCGGGCGCGGGCTTAATGCCTCGAACTTGGCCGCAATCGAAGCGACCATAAATCCCGACAGGAAAGTTTCGGGAGAGGAAAGTTATCGTTTCTATTACTTTCGGCGTGTGGCGCACGGCTCGACTCCTTCAACTTTCCGACACCGCTAATACTCGTGTCTCACGCCATTCGGCCAGCAAAAAATGAAATTACGTGGCCATCGCGAAGCTGCGCCCTCGTTTGCCGGGGACAGAGACGACCGATAATTGAGCAAGTCGCGGGCGAAACGTTTTGCGCAGTGGTGCCGGCACATCAACGCTCAGACATATTGGACTTTTCTCGTTGTATCTCTCCGCCGGAAGTTCTTCAGCCGCGAATAACGTTCCGACGCACGACGCCACGAGTCCTTTTTGCAGCACGGGAAATTTAACTGGTCCGGCGAGTTGTTGATCTTCGTTGCGAGACACAGGGGCCACTTAGGAATTTCTTACCGTCTCGGATAACTTAAAATACAATTGAAAATTACTTGTCGGTAGCGTTCAAACTTTTTTAATCTTTCCACCGTTTGAAACTTCTACTCGGTTTTCTCGTAACGTCGAACGAATACGAACGAGAAGCAAAATGAAGCAACGCGAAAACGGTTAACTCTCCTGGAAAACACGTAGACCTGCTAATAACAAATTAATATCGCGTAGGGGATCAAACAGATCGCGCTGCAAATTAAAAACGGGATCCGCCGACGCGGTGGCCGATCTCGATACCGTTTGTTCAACTTTTTACTTTGAATTTTCCCGTCGTTGGTTCCGATGCTCTGTGCAGCTACGAGGGAAAACTCGATAAACCCGGTTCTATGCGGCGGAAAAGAAACGGCACGGGTGAAATTTCCTGATCTCGATTTCCGCGATTTCTCGTCCGGATCCTCGACCTTTAATTTATCGGGGATCAAACGCGTTGCCCGGGAGGAAATGTGAAAAATTAATTTCGATATTTTTCCGTGCGAGAGCAAACTTCCCTTTATCAGCCGGCGTCGATTTAGGTGCGCCGCGCGCAGGGGATGCGGTCGGTGAAGCGCGAACGGGATTCGAGCCCCGTGGAAGAGTATTAGAGGGACTTATTTAATTAGGGTGCTCCGGCCAGTGATTAATTCTTCGTCGGAGTCCGAAGCGAGTTTCATCGAATATAAAATCGATATTCCTGGAAGCCGGTTAAGCTCGACCCGAGGGAAAAGACAACGGTCGTCGCACGGTTAATCGGTTGATCGACCGTCTCGTCGCAAACCAAGTACAAGCAAAATAAATAAGATGGATGTCCCCTCTATAAATAAGTTTTTTCAATATAAAACATCGCGAAACGAATAAATTAAGACGAAGCTCGCGTTCTGGCAATCAAAAAACGAATTTTATTATACAATTCGGAATTGGTTTTCCGATTCGTTTACAAGAATTCGCGTAACAAGTCGAAGACTCACTGTATTCTGTGAAATTTTAGATCCCTACCCCTTCGACTCGACATCGCAATTTGTTTCAGCGAGCTCTATATCGAGTATGCCTCTATATCCTATTTTTTGAAAGCTTTGTCAAGCTTCCCGAAAGCTTTTTCACAAGTTTGATTGTGTATTATTGACACGGGAAATGCGTCAAATATGAAATTGTTCCAAAAGTTCGCTTCGTTCTCGAGCAACGAGCATAACGCAACTGCTGTTGCGATTGGAGTTTCATCGAATTAAAATCGATATTTGGGGAAACATGTTCCGACGAGAAAGACAAACGTCCACAGTTGTACAGGGTGATCGGTAATACCGTTTTAATTGGTCGATCGCGTGTTCTATGGCGAGTGGGGGGGGGGGGGGGGGGGGGGCTCCATCCACCACTCCCCCTGCATCGTCTTCCCAAAACAGCGAAGAACAATTTCTTTCTAATACAACAAATGGTCTCTCGTCGTTTTTACCCGATATCACTTACAGCATGCACACCCACGCGAAAGCAGTACGTATGTATATCTCGGATGGAATCTTGAAACTCGCATATTTCACGGCCTATACGGATTTTCCGTCAGATCTGCATGACGTATACATCCGATACTCCGAGTGCCCGGTTTCGATCGATAACCACGTATCCGGGTGGGTATTTATTAATTTAACAGGCAGGCCGGCGGTAGCCAAGACCAACTGTTCGACCAGCAACATTCAAATGGATCGCAAACAGCCGAACAACAGAACCGCGGTCATGGTAGCATTTCATTTGCAATAAAATTCATTAAAAAATTATTACTATCCATTGATAATTATCGTAATAAATATATAATAATAATTATAATAAGTTAAAAAATGTTATATGTAACAAACAATTCAATGTGTAAATTCCACCTCTGATATCGAGATAGATATCGAGATAGATATCGAGATAGATTTCGAGACCATACGCTGTGCAAGTATTGTTCGTCGTAGCAGCGCAAGAGGACGTCGCGTCGCGGATATTTCTTTGACGAAAACAAAATGTTCGATCTTCAAACAAAGATTGTTTGTTCGGGCAATAATCCGCGTCTCGTCGCGGTATGTTGCACTCCGCGGAGCGGATAACGCGGACTCGTCGTCTTCGTTGGCATTGTACTCGTAACGGAGAGAAATAAATACAGTTCCCTCGAAGGAGAGGTGCTTCGCCGCGATGTCAAAGTAAATTCCATCGCGTGGTCGAGCTCTGGCGGTAAGGAAACGAAGATCGCGGGCTGAAGGGCAAAACGGGCAAAAGGGCCCTGGAAAATCCAATAATCGTCTGAACTTACAGTCCCACCGCGGGTATTGCAGTCGCGTCGCGTCGCGTCACCAGCTTCTTCATTTTAGGAGCCGATGACAATTTTTACTACCGACATCATGCTCGGGTTAACGCGATTGTCCGATCACGGCCAATCAACCGATTACACCCGACTCTATATTTACACGGTTTTCAAATAACACGCCAGACGTGTCGAGACGCCACGCTTTTGCATTAGGATAATTTATTAGGGGAGTTTATTGATATCACAGTTGAATTTTGCATTGGGAATAAATTTAAATAAGGACACGCTCGGCCACTGAATTTTCTTACAGTTGGTTATCAATTGTCGAAACGTGTTGTAAATTCTCTGTCGTGCGAGAGAAGGTCGAAAAAAGCAGGAAAAAATTGATTGGGATCGCGCGAGGGTTTTCCGAAGATCGTGCCACCTCTTGAAATTTGTAATTCCGCGCTGACGCTCAAATCTTGCTGAGCCCCTACTTTTTATGTAGCATCGGCGCTTTTACGATTTTCGAATTATCATAGAAACCTGGAAAAATCCGAGTCTCTGAATTACATATCGCGCCGAGAACGTGGAACGTGGAACGTGAACAGAAAAATTTCAATGTAAATTGTCGAACCGAGTATATCGGATAGTCGGAGAACTTTTAAATATCTTTCGCGGCGGAGATACAAAACAGGTTGAAAACTTCTTTGATAATCCAACAAATAACTTCCCGAGCGGCTGAAGTTGAAGCTTAAAACTCAAATTCTCCCTTGCAGAAGCAAGTTTCGTATTTCGTGTAATCTTATACTTGGAAGTCGAGAAACGTTCGGTAATGTCACTTTATTAAAAACTAATTTCTTTCGAATAATTTGGTGCCACCGTTATGTATTTGATCTTCGTGTATCGACGGTGCTTTTGTATTCGATATTTTAGTTACGCGATGCAATTTTCCATTAGAAATCGATGCGGTTATTCAGAAATTTGCAACATTCCGAGGCGAACCGATGACTGCGATATCGATCGGAAGCACAAACACTTGTATACGATTTAATTTAAAGCGACGCACGAATAATTCCACGATACCCTGCCGAAAATCGCGCGGCCCGCGATTAATCAAGTAATTGAAAGTTGATAAGAAATTCTGGAACCGGTCGACGTTGTCAATTCGTAGGTAACATGCCTGTTAACTGTCGGTGCTGCTTCCCCGAACATCTAATTAACATAGCGCAACCTGCAAAACTAATTGTACATACTGTCGATTCAACCGTACCGTCGAACAGTTTAACTCGAATTTCGCGCTCGAATTAAATTTGGAAAAAGCGCCACGCCGTCTAATTAGTTCCTTGGATGCGAGTAGAAAAAGATTGCTCTTTCGAGGAATGCCGTCCAAGTTTCCGATTTGACGCGAGGATATTGACATTGAAACGGGTCGATGCGTAACGATCGACTGCGCTCGAATAATAATTACGACGTTGGTGGGTCAATAGTTGCACTCGGTACAACTCGACCTCTCTCACGCTCATTGTAAACCGGTGATCCTGACAGATGGGCTCTCGATACTCGATATTCCGTTCCTCTATCGACACGCTCGTAGGAATTCTGCTCCGCTGTTTGCTTATTCCAAAATGAATACGCTTGAAAGGAACGCGGCTGGAAGCGCGTTGCGCCTGCTTGCCGACGCTCCGTACGCGACAATGCGTTGAAAATATGCTCCAACGTCTTTTTTTCCCTATCTTTTACGATATTTTTCGGCGTCTACGAGTCAGGAATAGGATGAAAAACTCTCGAGAATCTTCGCACGACGAGAATTCAGCTCGTCCTGCTTTCACGCACACGCATACAAATGGTAAAGTTCGATGAGGAGATAGAAGATCGGTTTAGCCTTGGGTTTAGAGCTACCGGTGTCGGTGCAGCGCGCAGTTTCCCCTATGGAAATACTCCGAACGGGTGCAGTGGGTTATGAAAGTATCAACAAAAAAATTTCCGAACGAATAAATCTCGTTCCATTTATTTCGGAAAAACAAATAAACACGATGGTACTACTCGCAAAAAGACTTCTATCGAAAAAGAGGATTCGAATTATCGAGGACCCCGCGCGCGTTCCGGAATGACGGTTCCCGGTTGCAACGTCGAAAGCGTTAAGCCTGAGCGTCCTTATCGTTGGATAAATCGTTTTACGCGCGCATTTACGGCGGGGGACAGAGGTATTCGTACGCTTGGAGTATAGAAGTAAAAACAACAATATTTTCTAGTTGATAATATAGAAAATATTGTTGCTTTTATTTCTATGTTCCAAGTGTACGAATACTTCTGTCCCCTACCGTGTATGTATGTGGTACGATGCGTGGACGAGCGCGCACGTGCGTTACCGCTTTATCCTAGGCGCTTAATGGAAGCCGAGAGAAGCCATTGCTTCACCTGTAGTATCATGGGCCGTGTTATCGCTGTAAATGTCAGAAAGTGGACGCGTATCCTCCACTTCCCCACTCGTGCCTCTCCCCCCTTATCTTTGATACACCGCGCCGGAACTCTTTGAACCGGTTACGTTCCAAAGAAAATGCAATTAACTTATTCTCCATGGGAAATTGAACGATGACCTGGCCGCTGCAAAATGCCTCGGAGCTTCTAGTTAAATGGGTCCAATTATTGCGTTCCATTTCTCGACAATCGTTATCACGCGACACCGACGCGGTTCAAGTGTTCCACTTTTCGACACCGATTTTGCGTCTCGCGTAACACATTTCACGCGTTACACACTAGCCGTAACGAGCATAAAATGTGACTGGTATACCTACGTTTTTCAATATCGGAGCCGTTGCAAACTCGATGCACCGCAAATTCAACGCGTTGTAATTTCGATGCGTTGCATTTTCGACGCGTTGTAATTTTGACGCGACTCAAATTCGACACGTTGTAATTTTGACGCGTCTCAAATTCGACGCGTTACAATTAATTTATCGTTGCATTTTCCTTTAATGGAAGTATTTTCAACATTCAAAATACGTACGATTACGATCACGGCATCATGATTTATTTGATCGAATAATTTTTGCCGGGAGTGGCGTGCATTAACAATTTTTCCCAAGTTAAGCTAACTTAAATGGTCGGACGTTTTTCTGGTTTATTTTTCTATTTTCCCACGAAAACTGAATTTACGATCCCCTCTTGGAATTCCTAGTTTGGCGTATCACGATTCAGATTACGAAGAAGCTCGTTAAATTCAGGAAATACGGGATAATAATTTCAAGGGAGGAACCGTCCCGTATCTCTTCTTTTCCCGCCGCGCCGCGCGCCGATGCCTTTATTAAAAGATAGTAACTCGAAGCAGTTATAAAACGCTATTGTTTGCATTGCGCTCTAATCGTGCGTAAACTTTGTTCTCCCTGCTAGACACGCAGCTCGGAAAAGCCGGCTTTGGTCTATTTGTACGATTGAATTAATCCTCGGAATTAGACGGTGCGGCATAAAAGGACTCGTAGATTTGTTGGCACGCCTCGGAGTAACGGCTGCTCGTAAGAATTACCGAGCAATCTCGTTTCTCTTGAATTCGAGGAATAAAAGAAACGACAAGGGACTGTTCCGTGAGAAAACGAACTGTCCGGTTGCCGAGCACACGAGCACACCGAAACCAAAACAATGTTGCCAACCGATCGAAGATTTCTCTTCGTCGTTCGTAAAAAGTTTCCTTTTCAATCGTTCGCGTGCATTTACAATAAAATTACAATTACTTTTTGCCGAATAATTATTCTCCGAATAGAATATTGGACCATAAAAAATTGATTCTAATAATTATTTTCGATAAAGTGTCGCGGAACGGCTGTTATTCGTCGTAAGGAAGTTGCCGGTGAACCCGTGCGGGGATTGAAAATCTTAGTTCCCTCAAGATAGTTCGGGAAACATTCTCTTTCGTGCGAACCTTGAAGAATACTGGTGCTCGTAGCCGGAATCCGCAGGATATTGTACATTTCCGTGCGCGTCGTGCCGTACTCGTCGCCCTATTTTCGCGAATTTTACCAGGAGAGTCGATATAATCTTCGAAGATCGAGAACGCCGCGCCGGCCGCGCGGCCGTATGAAATACGCCAGAGCGCACGACCGTATTTACGTTAATCCCGAGCATATTTTTGTGTCGGTCCGCTATCTTTCAATGGAAAGGAAGCGATATTTCTATTAAATCGGACCACGGGAATCGCGGTTCGATTTTTAGCTCGACTCCCGAAGGGCAGCATCGCCGTGCCGCGTCGTGCCGCGTCGTGCCGCGCCGTCTCGTTCGAAATAACGGAACAAACTAGAAATTGTAGACGTGGTCTTTCGGCGAAAAATCTACTTATTCGCGATGCGAATTAATTGAAATTGAAATTGATTTAGGGGAACCGTGGATTCCCAGAAATACCCAAGCATCGAGCGAGCGCGAACAGTCCGACCGCACGAGAAATTTCACGAAACGCTGACTTCGAGCTTTCACCGACTGCGATTGCGGCGACAAATTCTACAACAGTTGGTTCCTCGATCATTCAGCTTTCCCGTGGACATTAATATCGAAGCACAAGCGTAACGACAAGTTTCGGCAACGCCGGGCGAGACCTATCGCTGATTTGCAACGCGCGCGCGTTACTTACGTAGCGAGCGGATTTATGGTCGATCGTGAAAGCACCGGGGCAGGGTCCTCAGCGGCGACAAATTTAATTACGGGTTATCGAGGCGCCTCTCGTTTCATAGACAGAGGATATACGAGTTTTAAAGCGACCGCTCCGAAATTTATAGCTTTTATTATTTCGGACGGCCTGAATACTTGTCCGACCGGCGCGGCGCGGCGCGACGCGACGCGGAGCGCGGAGTTGGGGAAAGTCACCCTTGTAATAACAAGTCACAGTCCGGATAACTACCGGCCAAGATGAATTCGCCGGCACATCCTCCCCTCTCCCTCCTTCTTTCTAGCGTTTACATGTAAGTCCGCGTGAAACGCGAAGCTCCGGGATTACGCGCTTAATCCCGCCACGTAACCCTTCTGCGCTCCGATACGACGATACAATGCCTCGCCGCTCCGCGGAAATCGAAATGGAATATGAAGTTTCGGAGTTACGAGAGTCTCCTCCGAACCACGCTGAAAAATAATACGGCGGTCGTACACAATGTTCCCGAGCCCCGGAGTAACGATAAAGCTTGTTTACGCTCCTACCGAGAATTTCATGTATTCGTAACGCGAGACCGACGCGGAAACCACGGCATAGAATTTCTATAATGTTTTGTTACGTTCGTACGGAAGAGGATGGTTGTTTCGGTTCGGGAGCCACCAGTCGAATTCTCACGTACGAAACACTCTTTCTTCGAGGACCGACTCTGTTTCAACTTCCCTTAAATATCATTTGTGGTTCTTGAAATATTTAAGATTTTAAGAGAATATTGAAATTTATTTTTTTCCACTTTCTTTGTTTCGCAACAAGCTTTGAAAATTTTTCCAATAATATTCATCGTACACGTGCCGCGAATAATTGCGAATCTTACGTTAACGATACTTCACTTTTTTCCAGCCGGTATATCGTTCGAGATGTTCGAAGTTTTACTCACCTCGAAAAACAGATGAGATGTTGTACACAGGCTGGAAAACTTACGACCGTGTCTCGGTTGAAACGAAAAGAAGACAAAAAAAGAATGGTAAAGACCCGTCTGAAACGGCGTACAAAGGGGGTAAACGTTGGGTTAAGTTCGAACGCGCATATAAAAACCTGTCGCAAAGAGTAGAATATTTAATTAAACAGTCTTTCACCGACGGAAACACGTCGGAAAAAACCGAAAAAACCGAAAAAACCGAAAAAAAGAACAGAAAGAAATATCCGAGTTTTGTAATAGAATTTGATACTGTGCGTTGCGCTACTCGCCGCGCCGTTATAATCTGGCTGCCACCGGAACCGAATCTTCGCGGAACGAGCTTTGTCTACGCTCTCACCCTCGACGCGTACAAACAAGTGCAACGCGGGTCACGCATTTCCGATTCCGTTCGCGCGAGAACAAATAAAAAAAAAAGGGAGAGAGAGAGAGAGAAAGACTGGGAGAGGGGTGACAAACGGACAGGCTGATACGGAAACGCTGGATTACAATTTTCAGGGAATAATGGGAAAGTTACAGCGCGACGTTCCTGGGGACGAAGCTCGCACCAAACCCGAGCATACGGTCGGACGCAAAAATATTTATAGCCTCTCGATTGCTGGTTAACGGTAACCGTACCGATCACAAAACGTATATACATACGTCGTCTTATACAAAATGACACAACCGAAGTTGTTTAAATTCTTCACAGATTCTTCGCACAGTTAATTTGAAATATTTCTCACGTTTGGTCAGTCCTTGGTCTTCCTTGGTCGTTCCAGTACAATAACAGTATTGTCTCAACGAAAGGGAATATCGTTTCAAAGTATTTCAAAACAGTTAACAATTGGATTTACCTTAGAAATGGAAATATTAATTTTGTTCGTGATGCCGCGAGAACAACGTGTGGGTTGGAAGCAGTCGGGAAAAAGCGTGATACGGAGCGTAATCGGATAATTAAAACGAGAACAGAATTTTCATTTGGTTCCCGTGTCCTGCGATCGATGCGAACATTTTTTATTTTTCATAAAAATTTGCAGTCCATCGGTGACAAGCTGTAGACGTGGAACGAGGATACCAATGGAATATATAGAAACCGAATTAATTTTTATCCGAATAAAATTTCGCCCAACGTTGCTCATGATTATCTCGGTAGACTCGAAGCCACACAACCCAGCTGTACAATATATCATTAAAAATTCGTCGACGTATCGAAAAGTAGGCTTGATCAAGAAAAACGCGATTTTCAGGCCGCCATTAATCAATTATTCCGCGCGAGTTATCAAAGTTATACGAGCGAGCGGGCTAAATCAGAAAATGTTCGCCACGCTCGGGAGCCAATTGGGTGGCTCATATAACATAAAGCGATCGATCGTTCGAGCGGGGCGCCAATCAATCGTTTGGACCAGCCAAATGTCATACGTATCCGGACTCGTTTAAGGGTAACTCGATGACGTCTACCAGGAGAGCGCGTGGACGCGAACACAATTACACGCGCGTCCGCACACGGGATTCTTGTTGCGTCCGGTCTGGTTATCTTTCCTCTGTTTGAAAAAATTGCTTTCGCTGGTACGCGCGCGCGCGCGAGCTCGAGCGCACGTTGACAAAGTTTACAAACGACAAAAGAACGCCGCTGTGGACGCTACAAGCCTATGTCCCGTGCTGTATCTGTCCTTTTTGCAGCGCGACGAGCAAAAAGCTGTTGTTCCGCCGCGCCGCAACATCGGATGTACATCGTTCCTCTTGTCCGTTCGTCACCGTTAATATCACGCTATAAGTGGGCAGAAGTTAAAGGTGAACGTTCAACGCCGAGGCGGAATAAACGCGAGTCCGCAACCTGACGCGCGAGCAAACTGGATCGTCAACCTACGCGACAGGGTTGACTCCTAAGATGGTACGCCAGCCAATCGGAAGAAGCTCGCGTCCGATCAGCTGGCGAATAATTAATGCCAACGCCCCGATTAGCGATCCACCTTTCGCACCCTGTCACACCAAGATAGCACGCTTTAAATGTTTATTAACTGGGTGCTCCCATTCGGAGCCGTCAATTTTCGACGAATTTATTTGGAATTTTATACTTTATATTCTAGTAGTCTAACCTTTTTTGAACATTTTCATAAGCCGTAAATACGTAAAGATCCGCAGTCTAATTCTTAACAAGTAGGGGAAACATTCGGGATGGACAAAGTTATTGCCTCGCCCCGTATATCGGTGTCACGGTATGGGATCAGCGAGCTACAATACTTTTAGGGACTTGCACCGATCGAACCGGAAGGTCCACGCAAAGCATCGTTAAAAGATAATCTACACGAGAAAGGAGAGAAAAATCTTTGAAAGGAGGAGCGTATTCGAACGAGAAATAGAATAAGTCGATCTTAAGTAGAACAAACCTATATTCGAACAGGTCGACGGAAGCTGGAACGCTTAGAGGGAGAAAGATGCGTATACGATGGTACCTTTGACAGGTAACGGGGTTGGGAATGACGAACAAAAGGGTCAAGGATGAAAAATTTAGGGAACAAACGGCGCCTCGCGTTACCGGTAAATAGAACAGAACGCGATCAGACCTACAAAACTGAAATAGTAGAGAAGAGAGCCGCGTTCGGCGACGCTCTGTACTGACAGCTGGCAAAGAGAGCATAGCTGAAGGGTCAGGAAAGAATAATTGACACGGAAACGAATCGTTAACCGTTGTGGCTCCCAGGTTCGGAGAATCGAGATAGAGCGAGCGCCGGGTATAAGTTGAAAGATAATGTTTAATTTTAAAGCGAGCGTCCGGCGTTACTTTGGCATATACATGGGAAATTGGATCGCGAACTTACGCGATTGGTTGAATAGGAGCATGGCAAGGGATGGCTGCCAAGAGAATGAAAAGAGCAAAGAAGTCGGAGGGCACCGATGGAAGCCAGGAGACACACGAGCCAAATAAAACGCGCAGGAAAAGTATGAAGATTGTGTGGCGAAATTAAGGAGAGGCAAAGAGCCGAGCGATGCAAGCAGATAAAAAGGATGCCCGGCCGAGTACGTTAATACTACGGAATGTAGAGGACAAAGGGAAGACGCTCGAACGAACGCAGAGGATCCTACGGAAATGTAAATTTATTAAAGGGATAAACCGATTAAAATGAACGACCAAATGAAATGCCTACCGAAGAAGAAGAACTTAATCGAGCAGAGTGGTCAAATAGTCGTGCTATCCGTACCACCAGTTTATTGTATGTTCGAATAGCTATTATGGCCACAGGATCGTTGGTGCAGCCTCTCTCATTTTTTGAAATTTTTTTATCATTACATATTATTAATTATAATCGAAGTAAAATTGACAGAAATAGGAACGTTTGTTGGAATTTTAATTTGAATTATATTGTTCGGAACGGTGCAAATTTGCAATAATATAATGGTTACCATTAATTTCGATGCAACTTATTAGGTACAACTCGAACGCATAATCGTTAATGATAAAAAATGCGAAGGTAATAATTAAATTCAAAATATGGATCACATTGTTTCCTCGCATTCCCGTCCTCTTTACGATGCATTGTCGCGACGTTGATCGGTTAACGGCACGAACGTAAAATTCAAGTACAGTTCGGTACGATGAAATGTCGGTGAAACGAATACCATTTGTTTCGTGCAGCTGGATCGTGCGTTTACACTGGTCCAAGGAACTGCAGCTTCAGAATTTAACGCAAAATTAGTTAATTCACGACAATTGTACGAAACAAAATAACAACACGGCAAGTAGCATTTACAATGCCAACGGTAAAAACATTTCTTAAGTTGTACAAAGTTAGTTGCGAATAACACTGGCGTTACAACGATGTCGTTGTTACAACAATTTCGTTGTCGTTGAACAACGGTTTGTGTTTTCATGTAACGATTCGTTGGGATCGATAACATCGTATAATTGTGCCAGCAATACAACGGAACGAGGAAGAGGATCTGACCGAATAGAAGACGGGAAACCACCAGCGAGTAGACCAAGTTTGTACATGATCAGACTCGGGAAGTCTGGAACAGTCGGAAGACGAATGGTGCACGTAAAATGATGCCTCTCGCGCAGGTAACAGGCAAGTCACGGTAGGAAGAATCGAGGAAGACGAATTTTCAGATGAATCTCGCCGGCCACGAGCAAATAGGGCAAACCGATGCGGGGAATAGAGTACTCGCGAGGCAAAGCGACTGTTTTCCACGAAAGTACGGCGAAAGGAGAGTTTAATGGAGGACGAATCTACCGAGCAACTAGCGTGCACGCAATCGTGGACGTTTAAACCTCGTTGACAAGGCGAGACCGAACACCGAAGAGCAAAGATGTGCAATTGAAATTTTTAGAGGAGACCGACATTTTTGACTATGTATTTTCGAAAGTGATACCAAGACGTTTTCGGAACACCAGAATACTAGAGACACCCTGTACGAAGCGGAGAAGGTGCTAGAAGCACGCGTAATAACAGATTTTAGAGTCTATAAAGCAACACGGGATAACATAAAAACGAGGCAAGATATATGTTTTTTTACCGAAAAACGTGCACGAAACCTGCCGGTAAGTAGCGCGGGTCCGTACATGGTCGAACCGGCAAAAGTTGAATTATTCAAGGGAAGAAAGCGGCGTGTAGAACAATACCGGTTAAATATAATTCACCGCCAGGATGCGGACAGCAAGAAGAAGAAGAAGAAGAAGAGAAGCACGGTAAAAGACAAAAGCGCAAGATGCCGGCAAGTAGAGCAGGCACACGCATATTCATATTCGTATCTAGCAAACGTCGAGACGCTTCGCGAACAGAGAAAGACAACGATAACGATAACCGTCGGACACGGCCGAAGGAAAAAGGTGAATCCCGATACAAAGGAACGAGTGTTTGTAGAAAAACGAAGATAAAACATGCTCGGCAAGTAGTAGGAACTATTCAGGATCGACCGAACAGAAACTCACCTTTCTGGAAGAACAAACCCTTCCACAAAGCTGTTTTATCTCGTTCCTCTCGTCGTAAAAGGAGCCGAGAAAAGAAAACATCGAAATTACGCAGGAACGTGTATTTTTCATTTGGCGCGGGTGAGCCCTGTGCGACGCCTTCGCGCGTCAAGGGGTCGATCTTGTCCACGATTTCGGATAAATCCGCTGTGAAACGAAAATCGCAACGCGAACCCGCGAATCACCTGTTCGATCTCCAGCAAGGGTGTAAACCGACCTCGGATACCGGTTAACCGCTATCCGTCCGAGAGGGTGAGGGCAACGTTGTCAAGCAGAACAAGATGCAAAGGCAAGTTGAAGTTGCACGCTGGAGGGAGATATCGCTCAAGGAGCAAGGGGTAAGCAGGTAGTCCAGGGCGAGGTAACGACGAAACAGGAAAAACAGCTGCGTATTCGTGCAGGTCAGCAGGAGTAGCAGGCAGCAGGGGTGGTAGGTTGATCAGGGTAGGGCAGGCAAGAGCCTGAGCTCTCGGGGCGAGCTAGACAGAGTTCGCGGAAGGATCCAGGTGGAAGAGGGATGCTGCGCGTTCCGTGAAACAACCGGGGTGGGAGGATTGATAGAGGATGTTGGGGAGAGGTGGTTGGGGCGCGGGAGAAGAGAGAGGGGACGAGAAAGGATAGGAAGAGAGAGAGAGAGAGAGAGAGAGAGAGAAAGAGAGAGAGAGAGAGAGACGGGGAACGGCGCCTGCGCGTTGATTCTTGAGAGCTGGCTCTCATCCGAAATCCAGGATCCCAGTCGCGAGCGCGCCGCCGATAGAAAACATTCGGAAGAGCGAGGACACGGTCGCTGACCTGGCTGGCACCCGGCGAGAGGCGCAGTCCACCCTCTGTCTCTCTCGCGCTCTTCCTTTCCCCGTCTGTCTCTCTTCCTCTTTTTCTCTCTCTTTCTCTCTCTTTCTCTTTCTCCCCCTTTCACTCTTTCCCCTTTTCGCTGTTTCCCTGGCGGCTCGCTTGTCCGCTCGCGCCACGACCAGAGAGCCACAAGTTAGAATCCACGAGGAACCGGCCGGCCGGTTCATCCGGTACCTCGAGTAGTTGACCACCGGATCCTGGAGCCAGGCTACGAGTCCAGGTGCTCTCCCATTTCCGGTGAGACCGATGACAGACCGGAAGGCGATCGGACGGGTTCCGCCCGGCGGCCGACGAGTCTCCTTCGATGATCGAGGCCCGCGATCATCCTCCTCGCTCTACCTCGTACCAGCTCTTGTACACGTTCGCGGTTAGTTGTTGCGGATGCTCCCGAGTTGTACCGAGTTAACCCTGCTCCGAGTAGGCGCGAACCGGTCCGCGAGAGGATCGCCGTGTTCCGGCTTTCGGCGGCGTGTGTTTCAAATGGAAGTTGGACCAAGTTGTTCGATAGCCCGTGAAGTTCGCGAACGTCCGCGGAGTCTCGTTTTCCCCGGAAAAAAATAACCGGAAAACTCGGAGGGAATCGTGGCCGCGAGTGAGAGGCTCGATCGCTTTCTGTTTGCCGCGGTGCTCGCGAGGCTTCCTGTAACGTGCAATAAAGTTACGCCGCGGTTCGAGGATACGGTTTAATCCTTCCCCGGCCGAGCCCCGGTGAAATAAGAATGGAAAGAGGTGTACCGTCAACGTAGCGTGAACCTGCAACGAGGATACGACCGCCGTGTGCAACGCGACGAACGCGACAAACGCGACGAAGGGCATAGATGCACGCCGATTAACTTTTTCTGCAGGTGAGCACCGCGGGTCGTTGACCTTTGTTCTTTGCACGGCGTCTTCGTTCAGTCTGGCTGCTCGCTGCTTGTTTGTTCAGTTCGTAGACTTTCGCTCGAGGATCTATCTCGAGGATCCCGAGAATCGGGTTCCATCGGTTGCGTGGTTGGGTGTATCGGCCGATCCCTAGGATTTCTGTGTTCACGAATACAAAACGAACGGAACCGATCGCGTAGTTGGGGTCATTCTCGGATTTCGGTGAACGCGGATTAGTCGGACACGTCCATATATTCTGCGCTCGCTCGGCGATCGCGACGTTCAGATTGCCCGATGCATCGAAAAATCAAAATCACACAGTTCTCTGTAAATGAAACGGCGAATGATCTTAAGAAACATCATCGATTGGATAGCTGTAAGAACGGTCCGCTGTCCGACAGTTAAAGTTTCAGTCTTAAGATTAGAAATGAAAAATCGAATTCGGTTCGGTTCAAACTTTAGTCTTAATCCCACGTTTAAAAAATAGCATTTTTTAGCGCTACTACAACCGAACCTGTCGAAACGACGAATTTTAGATTCTTCGTTTTACAATGGTTGAGACTGTAAAGATGATTTTGTGAACACTTCCCGGGTACACTTATTTATTCGGACGTATGACAGTTTGTATCGTATAAATCAGCTTGTTTCCAGTGCTTGGTTATTCTAATCTCAATTTATAAAAATATCTTCGAATTTCAACTTCACCGAAGTTTGCTTATGAAAATGTGGATTTACGGTAATTCCTTCTGCACAAGTCTGGTCGTTGATCGGTGTAGAATAGACAATTACAATTTAATCTTGAGCTGCACGCGCCGCCGCAATACTCGATCCGCAGTAAACATAAGCTGCCGTTCTTCGATGAATGCTAATGGACCGTCTGTATAGCTTTCGCTGTAGATATCATTTTTTAAACTAGCTTCGAGTGCTTTCCGAGCGTGCTGTGTAAAATTCATCGCGCGTGTCATTGCGTTATGTTCTAAAAGATCATCGCGATCGTTGCGATGCCGTCGCTTGTCGGGATTTCAATGATCTAAAATGTGGCGCGTAAAGCGTAGGAAAAATATTCAATTCGTTTGTATTTTTGGGCAAATACTCGTATGTATATGTGTATAATTCAGAGTAAACAGTCGGGTTTATACAAGTTTGTCTTGGAAAGATTTTTTATGCAACAATAAATAAGGCGGATACACTCGACCTTCTTATAGACTGATCGCGAGGGATTCGTGTGTTTGCAGACTAAAGTCGTCTGTGTGGTTCGGTCGGCGGTCGTCCAAGGACTCTAGCAAATATTAGGATCATTGAGGCCGGAACGCGGGTCCGAGAGGACCGAAAAGGCAGTCAGGCAGTCAGGCAGTCAGGGTAAGCAGACAGACAGGAAGGCAGGAAGGCAGGAAGGCAGGCAGGCAGGCAGGCAGGCAGGCAGGCAGCCAGACAGCGCGTAATACGCGAACGTGCTGGGCGTCAGAGCTTGAAAGCGATCCTGATCGGCGTGGCGCACGTGTCCACGTAACGAATACGGACGAACAGCGCGGATCTTCAGGTACGTGTACACACCGCATCGGTGTGCGGCGCGGCGCGATTAAAAGCGTTCGAACCCGATCGTACATTACAGCCGCTCCGCTGTGTTTGAAATAGTTTGAATGGCCAACGAAGAGCGTCCCGTCGATTATTTGCAGCCACTGGCTAGCGAAATCGAATCGCATACACGCTTGATCGTGCGTTCGCTAACGCGACCGGCCGACCCTTTCTCTGCTCTATCGTTACTATTGGGTCACCGTTGCGTCCTTGGACATCGAAATTCGGTCCCCGTATTCTACCGGTGTCGCGAACGTTGCCTCTCAGCCAATAAAAAATTAGGGCTCGGGAAGGTTGTTCGGGATGACGACCTTGACGATCACATAATTCAAGGTCAGGAATGTCCTATTGTAAATAATTACCGAAATGTGAAACGAAATTAATTTTTTTATTACCGAATTCTAAATCATCTGTTTACCTTGTGGAGCTGTGCACGCGTTATCGTACCGACAATAATAATTAGATCGACGAACCCTTCAACGCAGGTGGTTACCGTAAATTAATGAACGATACATAAAACATTATGCAAACGAGCTTATTCGTTTAAAGAGCATGCGCCTCGGTTTTACGCAAATCGCAGAATGTAGTATGCAAAAGAGCATTTCGTAATAAGCAGAACTTGCATCAAAATACATACGTGTAGCTGTGTTGGATACTTCGTTGTTGTATCGTATATTTTATAACAATTTATGACAAACATTGCTCTGCACCTTTTGATTAATTTCAGCTGTTTGCGGCGGTGCGTTAAATGAACTGAGAGATGCGACGTTGCATTAATTTGGGCTATAAAATAAGTAATTGTCTTCCTAGATAATCGATATGTTATGAATTTAGGTTTCTTCGCTATATTTCTTCAATTTGATTTTTATGATTTATACGATTTATACGGTTTATAATGTATAGTTTAAAACTATCGTTTTCTTACCCTTTCGTCAAGAAAGAACGTTGATAGAACTTCTTGCGAGGACGTGTTCATAAATAATAGAAGCTCTTACGATAACGAGAATTTTCAGCCGAAGTTATTTTCCTTTTCCATAAGAAACGATAATACTTCTTGCGAAGAACAGAAAGAACAGACTTCCGTTTAGTTCCTCCGTTGATGAATTTGATAAACGAGACTGCAGAACAATGGCAGAGCAAATTACTGTGAGAACGAGACAGCCCTCGCGACTCCATTAGTTGATAAGCGATACTATAACGCAGTGACATACATATTGAACGTATGGCGGGGGACTGTGGGGGGCTGTAAATAAATTCGATGGTCGTTTAACGCACCGTAATAACTGATCGAGGGTGCTAGAAAGAAATTGTTCGAATCACCGATCTTATTTCGCATTCCAACACGCGTAAAAGCGAAATGTTCGATCTCGAGATAAACGATCAGTTTCCATTGGGCGAGATAAGAACCTGCGGTGCGTTCTCGATGCAATTCGCTCGCGCAAAGGCGAATGAACGCGGCTCGATGGAGGCACGCTTCAGGCCGATTTATATGTGTAAGTAGCGCCGTTTTATGCAGTCGCATTATCCACCTAAAACAATAGGTTGCCGGCCGAGAATGCGAACGGCACGCGCGTGTACAGCTGGTAATATTATGCTCGCGTCGGAACAGAGTTGTTCGCACGTATGACGATGTGGATGCGCAACCAGAAGTGTACTCATTTGTACATCGTGAATATTCATTTCGGTACGAATCGAATACCCGAAAAAAAGATAAAAACGAAAGATGTTCCAGTGAAACTGTCCGATTGCGAGCCTCGGTTAAAAATCCCGCCCATAAATCCGCCGATTTACCCAGCTAGGAAAAAATACTTTTTCACCCCCTCCCCCCCCCCCCCTCTCTCTTCTCCATCGAGAGTTAAGCCTCCGCATTGGCGCGCTAATTAGCGTAGGCATTGTTGGGATTTTCTTAATCCTTTCCCCCCATCGATCGCGCTTAGGGCGGAATTTGTTTAAACCAGATGCTTTACAACTGTTTTATACGCGTTATTCCAATATCTCTTAATTCGAACGATCCGTCATTTATGGTAACGGTTGACCACCGTGATTTACCGTATGCATACATAAAAACTTGCATACACGCTCGGTGTGTTGTTCAAATTTTTACATATAATACAATCGAGTTAAAAAATTTCAATTCTGAACGCACATTTTCGCGCGATAGCGGTGAAGTTTGACGGTAAAAAGTACAGCCGGTTGTAAAAAGCAGGACGGACGGTGACGAACATAAATAAGAGAAAATACAAAGGTGACCCCGACTAGAACGTGTCCGAAGTGTAAATGCAAGCTTAAAAAATTCACGTGTTTCACCCACGTTTAGTTCGTCCTTAGTTTTCTATTTCTGTAACTTCGCTTTTTGTAAATTGTATTTTCAGCATAGAAAGCTTAAGGAAGAAATAGTCGAAAGAAAAATTGACAATTTGAGCTTCCTAAATGCGATGCAGTCGAAGCTTAAGAAAGTATTCGAGCGAACAGAGGTTAAGGAAGAAATAGACGCGATAGAAAAAAAGAGTGTGATAGGAGTGTTTTCAACTGTAGTAAGATGGGTCACTTTTTCTTAAGGATAGCGTCAATCTCTGAGATGAGCCAAGAACAACGCGGTCGGTGGATAGCAGTCTAGGATAACGAAGCACTCGGTTCTGTGTGCAGTTGATGGAACGGCGCATTTAACTGCGGGGAAGATTGCAGAAGGATTGGGTACGGCCATTGCCGCGATTCACAGTCGTTCGGCCGAAATGTGGGAAAGTGTTCTAGCCTGGGTACCCAAGGAATCGTCATCGGCGGATGAAAATTTCTGCTGAAGCAAGGGGACCAGAATTAATCGACCATTTTCTGAACCACATTGTTGGCTAGGAATGATAAGTGGCTGGTGCTCCAATTCACCGGTCGGGACAGTGGCTTATTCATTTGGAAATTAAGGGTCAAGCGGGATCATTTTCTCCCAAGTGATTCTGTCGTCGCGCGTACAAAGTAATTCGCCGGTTGTTTCTTTTTGTATTTTTATTCCTCAAGATACATTGTGGTTTAAGCAGGTGAATGATTTCGCTTTAAAATAACGTTACGATTAACTAATTGCGCGGACCACGAATTCAACCTAACATTTTTGGCAAATTCCTGCGAGAGCGAGTATTCGTTCGATAATTTCCGCAACGAGATAGGGACGACATACCTGCAGAAATTGTTCGTTGAACGTTTAGGCAGATTGCGAGCCACGTTGGAGCAACGGCGCGGCCGGCCAGCTGTAACGAGTTAAAAAGAAGTCGCTCTTTTCCTGAACGAACCCCGCGAAAACGATACCCGGCGAAAAAAATTAAAATGTATAATTGGACGGAGCCGGCTAATTCCCACGTAGATTTTCGTTTACTCGAGTCGACAGAAAATTTGCCTAACGGCGAAACGGCTCGTTTCGCAGCTGCAAACTGCTCGAAGGACGCGGAAGAGTCAAAACCCGGCGTTCCATTCAAACTCTCGAAACTTCCAATTCAATCTTCGGGCTCTCGGGGACTTGTGTTGAAATTGCTAATTTTGCACCTAAGATGCTGACCTGTCCAAGCATAGCTTTCTCGCTCACAGTCGATCGCAGTTAGCTGGACGAGACCAGCGAAGAGATCTCAAGAAAATCTTAACGCCAGCAAGTGGATCGAACCTGCGTATAATCGGACAGATTAGAAACGTAGATAAAGGGCGGCAAGAAAACTACGAGAGAAGTAGCGTGCAATAACTCGGTGGAAGTTGTCGAGTCGTACGCACAAGGATATAATTTCTACATATATTTATTTGAAATTGGTAGATTGGACTCCTTTCTTCGGAAATGTAGATCGCATACTATACGCCACGTACGAGTATATCAGAATATTCGCGGAACAGAGACAAACTGGGGGGAATCGTTGGCGGGGAAAAAATGATGCTCGGTTCTCGACGTGACAAAACGAAGACTCGAATCTTTCACCGAAGTAGAGCAATGCAACGAATCCGATATCCTTGTTTCAATAAAATTCGAGATTCGTGCGAATCGAGGCAGCATATACATAGCAAGCGTGTCGCTATCGAATCCATCGTAGAGAAAAAATATAAGCGTAGACACGACAGGCATAGGATCCTTTTCCGTAAGTAGAACGAATCTATATGTAACGAAACCTACGAACGATCGGAATCGATTTTAATTTTATCCGGACCATTTTCCCTCGAAGTAGAACGAGTCAACGCATTGTCAGGTCCACGAATAATCACGGCGATGAAAAAAGTCCGATCTAATTACAGTTTCAAGCGTGAAAAACTGCGTATCGTTCGTTCGTAAGAAAACTGACATAAGAATGTAAAATAATTTATTGTTATTTGGATACTGGGTTAATTGTCGCGCACGTTGGTTATATGGTACGCGCCACCGATTTATATAAATTTATTATTATTGAAAATGATTAAAAAAATGGAATATTTTCTATAATTATTTATAGTGGAGCAAGTCGACGTACAGTTGAACTCGCCGAAGTACATGTGCCAACGAAAATTCTAATTTCGTCAGAATCTCGAGAGTTTGGTACGCGGTATAGCAAGCTCGTCGTTAATGAGACGAACGTTGTTGAAACCCCACAACCGTTGAATGTTAATTACAGCGGAGAGTCAATAGTCTATCGAGCAAACGAATTCTTCGCCACGAAACGTGAAATACACAATTTATTACCAACAGAAGGATGCTTGTTTGGTAAGCATGCGCTTCAAAGCGACGAGTTCAAGCCGGAAAATAAAAATTTCGTTTTAGTTTCTATTCGCTTACCGATGTTTGGAATAAACAAATGAACAAAAAGAACGAATGGGAAAACATAAGTGGATTTTTAACAAGGACCTAGAAACAATGAATTCGAATTCGTGAATACGATGCTCGTTAAACAATGATTCGGAGTGGAAACAACTGTTCAATTCGGTCGAAGATTTATGAAGTCGACAAAATGTAATTTTGAAATACTTGCTCTAGCCACCTTTTTTTCTGCACGTCTTACAGACGAGACTGCAATTACAAGGATAGGGGTGAGAGTGGGGGAGGAGGTGGAGCATCCGAATCATAATAAAAGATACGGACTTTTCCCTCGAATCTGCAACACTCGCAGATGCTTCGCTCCAGGAAAGGCAAACCCATAAATTCTTATGAAAGTCTTTGAATCGAGTACATTCTACGAAAGATATGGCACGAAAAAAGACCGAAATTTTTTTCAGCATTTTCCGTCGTATTTGTCCGAAAGAGATAAACCTTCTTAATTTATTTATTCGAATCTTTAAGATTTGGTACGTTCGAAACACGTTTAGTACGTTTTTTTAGTACGTTTAATAAATTGCACTTTTATAAATTTCACTTCGAAGATCACGAAGATAATAAAATGATTTTAAGGGCATTCCGCTTTCATCGAAAAAAGAGGAAAAGTTGGTTCATTTCCATTCGTTCAAAAGTTACAAATTTTTAGTAGAAAAGAGCAAGAGAACTTCAGCCTTGATGTTGGAAATTCATCGTACCAATATTTCCATCTAACGATACGTTCACTCCGCTTTCACTAAAAAACAAGCAAACGCGAATCCATTTCCATTCGTTGAGTCGAAGAGAGAGTTACAGATTTTTCATAATTTCATGTTTGATTAATTCCTACTCGATTAAACTTGAAACTTGATATTGGAAAATTTTTGTGCAGCGGCGCAATATTACCATTGAATTGTTACAGAACATCTCGCTTTCAGTTGAAAACGGTAAAAGTCGGCCCATTACAGTTCATTGTTTCAAAACGAAAGACATTTTACACATTTTTGGCGTTGCTTGATATTGGAAATTCGTGCGCCGTAGTCGAATATTTCCATCTGACAATTAAAGAACATCCGACTTCCATTAAGAAACGTATAACCTCCGTGCCGTTCTCATTGGTCGAAGCGTTACGGGTTTTGCTCGCGATTACGTGCCCGCTGTGGAATGGAGAAAAAGTAGCGAAACAGTTTATCGTCCACCCGGGGGGGGAGGTTGGCTGGCCAAAGAAGCTGGTATAAGACGGTACATCAGGTTTACGAGGCGTGGATTCTCGCGGCTAGGTCCGCGAAGACGCGAAGACGCGAAGACGCGAAGCGACGCGATGTCGTTTGGACCGGCTTAAATCGGCCAGCAACAATCCCCGCTTTCGAGATATCGTTCCCTGGTCCTCGATAGCGGATGACCTACGTCAACGGTGACCTTTAATATCGCGGGATGCGAGCCGAGTAGGGCTCGATGAATAGGCCAGCCCGACTGCTTCTCTCGAGGCGTTTTCTCGTTAAGAAGCTGCAGAGCGACGCGGCGAGTTGACTCTCTGTTAAGCGAAGGATACTCTCCGACGTTCTCTTTTTTCACACCACGGCGAGAACAAAAATGACAGAGGCAGAAGGTGCTCCGTGTCGCGCCCTTCATCCTCCCACGCCCGTTTCTCTCTTTCTCTTTTAGTTCCTCCTGCATCGTCTTCTTCGCTCGCCCTTCGCCTCCTACGAAACGCGAACCCATTAGTCATTTTTGCGATTGCTGGGACAGCTAGCCGCGATATGGCCGGCACCGCACAGCTGGTTTTCTTATACAGAGCGCACGAAAGACTACGTAGCCATTCGATAATTTCGGATAAGTCGTAAAATGGAAGGACGCGTGTCCAGTAGAACAAGCGTACGTGTGGCCAAACACACCGAACAGACATTTTATCGATTCGATCTTACGTTCGCGCTACAAGGGAGGAAAATAGGAAGCAGAGATGCTCTATGCAGATGCATATTTGCATGCACGATTTATGCGAGCTGGAATCAAAGGGAAACTCGTACACACCGTCGTGGGTTTCGTTAGATTGTAAATATAATAAGAAGCTCGTTAAATCTATTATATTACCCTCTCGCCTGTTCTAAAAAGAGAATTTCTTGCTTTGCGTCGGATGTTTCTCTCTCTCTCTCTCTTTTTTTCTTACACTTTCGTCGTCTTAAATTCTCCATCGTTTTCTTGCTTCGTCGCTGTCCCCATTATCGCTCGCCCTTCAGCTGCTCCTGTCGAAACTCGGACCCATTAGTTATTTTTGCGATTGCCACGGAGGAAGGTCCTTTGGGAACATGTTGCGGCGCGCCAGGTGCTGACGGCTTATGGACGTTTTCCGAAGGACATTCTTCTCCCAGCTAATTTATCGATCCTCGCCGACGAACAATGCGGCTCCACCACCGTCGCCGAGGCCTGACAATATTGTGTGAGGTTTCCACTCCATTTTATATATCGTTTCGAGCGTTTTCCTTTTCCTTTTCCTTTTGTCCGGCTCGCGCACGCGAAATTGCTGTTTCGCGTAGTCGGGTACTAATAGAAATCTTTTTTGTTCCCTTCTGTCGATACTGGATCGAAATAATTTCCTGTGGAGCGCGTACGTTCTTCGGCACGATCGATGAAATAAACGAAATAACCAAACCGAAATTGGTTTTCAATTTTTTTCGGAGATTTTCGCTAATTGAAACTCAACTTCTGGATGTACCATATTGGAAGAAACCTTGCGTCAGGTGCTTCGATACTTTCTAATTGATTTTAAAGCAGACAATAATGCTATGAAAATTGCCGAACGAAACTCGCGTAGCAATTATTTTTGCGGATTGCGGGTTAAAAACGTTTATCGAGTACTTTTAGTTAGGAAAAAAGCAAGGGGCGGAGATATAAAACCCTTTACAAAATTGTTACGCTGTTCGGAAGACGGATACCGGTAATCCGATTCGCGGAGGAGATTCTCAACGAAAATATAGCCGGTTGAAACAGAGCTAAACCAGAACTTGGTGAAAGCACAACGGGAAAACGGGGAATCTGTTTTATTTCAGATTTGTATATGTGATTTTTATTCGCCTACACCGGCGCCCGTGTTTGTTCGGTGTACGTACTCGGTCCGATTTTTTTGTAGACTCGCACTGCTTACATGCAGCTTACCTGCAATGCTTTTAGAAGATTCCTGACATAAAGGAAGAGAATTCATAACGATTCCTGCGACTTTGTTCCCCTTAAACTGTTCCCTCCTTTTTCCGCTGCGTGTACCGCTGCGTGTCCGATCGTTTACAGACCAATTCTACTTGCTTCGTACTCTTCCCTTCAACGTTTATTCGATCGTACGCACGCAATAACCAAAGTTATTCAGAATTAATGTGCACGCGTCAAGGTCAGTGGAATCGACGAGGAGGCGCCTAATCTCTATAATTACTTATAATCGATGCTTGTACAATCTACACGACCAGACTCGTATAACATGCATTTCTCATGATATATGCAGTCGTGGTACAAGTTCGATATACATACTCGTTAACAGTGATGTGTATCTGCACCAACCAGCATCGTTATATGGTATTAAATAGGTGTCGATGTAACAGGTAAATTGGTATTAGTAAAATCCGTTTGGGAATGTCTCGCGGAGCGTCGACGCGATGCGATTAGAATTCTAAGTGTTAGTATTTGCAATTGTAATTAACTGCATGCCGAACGATGATCGAATCGATGCGTGCCGGTAAATTAGCTATTTATCCCTGATACGTCTCTAAGTGTTCGGGAATGTATTTTACGGTGTGGAGTGTCTCGCTTAACGCCGAATACCTAAAATTACCTTTCTTATCGGCAATACACCGTTTCAACTGAAACGTTGATTACGTTGACATCAATTTTTCATTCGAAGTGCCGCCACCTCGTACATAAGCAAGGTTTTGAATTTCGTTTAGTTCGGACCATAGCCAAAAAAATATACAAGTCGTGTAATTTTTATTATTTTTACTATATACGAGTATATAAAAAGTTGAATAATACTTTTCCCAAATTCCTAAAAATTCGTGCAAAAGCGACCTCGAAAACTGGAATACCGCCTGAAATAAAATGCACGAAAATTTATTTTTCGAAAGTTCAAAACCAGAATAATAGCCCCGTTAAACAATTAAAACATTGTGAATTGATATTTTATACGATTCCTGCACACGCGTACTCTTAATTTGACCGAGAATTTACCGTTCTCTCCCCCCCCCCCCCCTCCCCCCTCCACCGGTTGTTTCCGTTTCTAGCGCGCGCGAGCTTTCGCTCCCCTGCCGGCGCGGCGCAGCGGCGATTTTTGTCCCCGCGACTTTTGTCTCAGGGACAGAGTAATCTTTAAAGTAGGGTTTAACCTTTCGCGGTCGGTTTGAACGGAGTCGAGTTGTTAACTGGAAAACGAAGCCTCGGCCGACCTCTCCAGCCGATTACAATTAAGTCGCGGGCGCCTCTGAGAACGGATTAAAGATTCACGCCGGATCTCGTTCCGATAAGGTATTCGCCTAAACTTCGTGGGCTGTTGCCTTGCAGAAATTCATGTTTCAGGATGTTGAGATTGTAGCCGCGTGCTTGGGTTCGCCGTGCACTTCGGGACGGAAGTACCACGCTTGTTATTAATCACGATCCGACGGTATAGCGGATCCGACGAAATTTTAGGGGAACAATCGATATACCGCGCAGCGATGTCGCGATTGCTGGAGATAGGATCTCGTTCATTTACAGATTGACCCTTGCGCGAGCAACCGGTTAATCGGGCACGCGTCGCTTGTCGATCAGCCGACGAGTTTGGACAGCGCAAGATGCAAATCGAATCCTCCATTTTCTATTAGGCACCCTTTGCTTTCAGCTGGCCTTTGACCACGGTGTTCGTGAGATCACGATTTTTGCTCGAACCTCGTATTTTACCCGTTCTTGCTTTACACTTTAAATCGAGAAGCAGCAAGGGACTGTCGTAACGGTTGAGACACGTTCTGTTTCCTAGCTATAAAATTTCATAGGATCAGTATTTTTTGAGTGCTGTTGTTTTCGGTGTCGCTTTTTCTCGATCGCACGATGCAGACGGCAGATCGCGTAGCATCCGTCCGCGCGTGAAACAGAAACCTCTCTCTACCTTGTCGGCGGGTCCGATAAAAAAAGGAATTCTCGTAGCCCGGCCGGTGACATCCGTTTATTTATCCGTCCGCTCGTTGAGCATTGTTTTATCGTCATCGGCAGATACCCCGGCCGCGTAATCAGTCCGACGAACCCGGTACAACCAAACAATGGCCTCGTACACCCGGGATTCCCCTGTCCTCGTCAAACTTCCTTCTTTTTTTCTTCGTCTCGTTCCCGGTTTTCGCGGAAGAACGGCGACGATCCGCCGGGACTGGACCTGGTTCGCGCGACGTTCCCATTTAATCATCGAAATTGAAGCTTCTCGAAACGCCTGTGGTGTCCTTCTTCGTCCCTTCGCGGCGGGGAAAAATATCGAGGACTTCTCTCATCCAGCGGCGAGATTGCTCTCGGAGATTTTTACTCTTCCCTTTTTACGAGCGACACCGCTAGTTGACGCCGCAGGTGTAGAAAACGAAGACAACCTTATTGGCTCTCCGAATATCCGGCGAACGGCCTATCTTTGCGAATTTCGGCGATCATGTCCGGACGTTAGGGACTTCCACTGCAAGGACCAATGCGATAACCGATAACATATACTCTCCGATGCCTGCACGCGCCCGTTAGCTTCGGAATGTTCGCCGGGAACTAACTTGAGCGCATCCAGCGAAACTGCTTCGCCGCCACACTAGGGTAGTTGACCCGGAAACTCGGAAAAAAGATGATTTTAAAATTTTGCGTAAGTCGTACAATTTTTGTTGTCCGACGCAGTTAATCGGTTTTCTTCACAATTTTTAGAAAACATATACAGTAGAATTCCGATAATCCGGATTTTTTGGCCAGAATTAATTGCATAAATTCTGCAAAACCGTTGATCGATTGCTTCAGAGTTTCTATTAAATTTGGACGAGACAATGTCCTTATCGGCGCAGCAGCCCCGTAAAATCGCTGCGACAGATTTCTCGTTTAAATTGAGTTTGCCTATAATGCCGCCGATCGAAGGTTTTTATTATCGAGAGCGACACTCTCGAGAATCGCTGGAATTTCTGAATCTAAAATGCATTTAAGATGGAGAGTACGCGCGTCGAATACGTGTCGCTGATTCTGGAACGATGCGCCCTTGCCTCCGAGAAAAACGGGACAGTGTTTTGTTAATGTCTTCCTAATTGAACGCGATAAGTACCGGGCTCGGTTCGATTTGACCTGGAAAAAGTTCGCTCTCAGAGAATTTTGTTATCGCAAAAGTTTTATTCGAAAGAACCGTAACGACTATTTCAATCTCGAAATGGAACGAAAGTTTGGTACGTTGCTCGACTGTGCTCGCAACGCTTGTTCCCGTTTGCTGAATTTGTGCTGGTTCGAAGAAAGACGTGTCCGTAGACAACCGTTTTAGTCTTCACCGACAAGTAGAATATTTCCGTGTGTATTCGCATTCGATACAGACGTCCCAGCGTGTAAAATTGACGAGTCACGCGGAACGTAGGAGCGCGATATGATAATTTAGGGGGTCGGAGATATTCCGGCATCTACGACACAGCGTTACGGTTGCAAAAATGAAATTGTTGTACGCGATTCTAGTACGATGGCCGGTGGCTGTGGCTGTTTTGATCTTTTGATGACAAAAGTACAACCGCTGCTACCGCATCGACGAACAGCGGCATTAGTCGAACCGGGTTTCGAGCGAATACTTGTTGGCCCGAAAACGTTGTTCGCGAGAGATCCGCGTTGGCAATTTCCATGTAACTCGGTTATTTGTTCGAACGCAGCTCAAATTGTGTGGAAACGCGTCCAACAATGGATTGATACACAAGCTACGAATATCAAACGTAAATGTATCGACGGGGTATCAAACAAGTTTCAGTTTCATTCCCGGCGACGACGACGTCCCCGAGAGGCATATCTGCTTTATGGGTTCCCGAAACGATTTGTGGGAATGCGCGTTGTTCGCGTTCGTTTTATAGGAAATTTAAATGTGCGTTTTATGACTGCGTCTACCGTCTGCAGTGATTTTACGATCCCGTGTCACCGGGCCCACTCAGCGAAAATTGATTACGACGATGGATCCGATTTGTCGAGAAATTAATTATCGCACGATGCTTGAATTCATCCAATTCGGTATAATTCAACGACAGGTCGAACGTTGGGGAAAAGCTGGTGATTCGATAAATATATTCGTTCTTCTATTACATTGTCTTTATTTATTCATCGGAGAATCAGCAAATTCCAAACATTTCCCAAACATTTCACCGAAGAAAGTGTTGAAACATCGTCTGTCGTTCTTTCGAATATCCGGTAAAAATTCACTATCGTTTAACTTTCTCCAAACTTTTGCTCCGCCTCGCTCGCTCGCGAGAGAATTAGACAGAGAGAGAGAGAGAGAGAGAGAGAGAGAGAGAGAGGGGGGGAGAGAGAGAGAGGAGAGAGGTTGTCAGCGAAGGAATTTAAACGAAAACACGGGGGATTTCGTCGGCGTCGACGCGAAAAGTTGATATTTAATCGAGACTGAATGTCGTTATACATGGAAATGCTTTCCACGAATAGCGTGAACCGCGGGGTTTTACCGAAACCATAAATCGTTTCGGCTTTCGGCGAAAAGTCGATATCGTTGGATAACTTGAGGTACTTCCGTGTGCCCGGTCGATAGAGAATAAATTTCCTCGTTGCGTTGGGGGGAACGGTGGTACCGAGAAGAGAATCGCGGAAAGGGAACTTCAGCATTTTTTTCACCGCGTCTTTGGAAGCCTCTATTATCGGTAGAGGACACGCGATCCCGCGCTATTATCCGGCTCGTAGAGAGACCTTTAACGAACAGAGCGTCAAAGGAAATTTTACAATAGAGGCTTACACGCCGAAGATTTCCGAATCCACCCGACAAATTAAATCGTTCGAGAATAGGTCCATTGTGAATGCTTCTCCAATATTTTACCCTGGCGAGTGACATTCGTAGAGGGAAATCTTCTTGCTCGAATAAATGGATGATTAAACTGGGAATTTTGGTAACCAGTCAGAAAACAAGCGAGGCAGAGGATGAAAAAAGGAGCACAAAGAGAACCATGTGCGTTTCCGGACCGCAGACCTATAAACCTAATTAGGAAAACGGTTGGAGCACAAGGGGGTGTTAGGGGATTTCGTATCGCTCGAGGCGAGCAATCAGACGTACGAAATAATTTTGCAGGCCACGTAGACCATTAACAGAGCCACCGGCGGGGGCTGGAGTCTTCTGCTGCCGCATGCCGGGGTGTAATTAAGGCCTTGCGACCGTTCAACGAGTTAAATCTCCGAAAAGGAATAACTGGATATCGGAGAGAAAGAGAAAGAGTAAGAGAGAGGGAGAAAAGTAGAGAGAGAGAGAGAGAGAGAGAGAGAAAGGGAGAAGAGGCTCTCCTCGGTCGTCTTTAGAATTTTCAGCTCTCGGCAGGCGTGGATCCGTCCACGTCCTCCAACGTCGATCGTTACCAGCCGCTATTAACCTCTCTCTCCTCCAGGCTCTGACTCCGAAAGGATAGTTCCGCCCGGATAATCCTTTCATCAGGGGCATTCCGGGAAAGAAGCGTAACACGCACGACGCTCGTTATAACATCCGCCCAGGCACACTTTCGCGACGCGCCAAGAAATCGTCTTACGAGAAGCTACGCGGCGGAATGGAAAGACTCCGACGAGAAAAGGTGCTTCGAGGACATTTCAAGGACTGACTGACAACTAGATAATATTCTCTGCGTCGCACGAGAACGTACCACGGGACCCAAATCTGGCCCAATTTGGCCGGTCGAATTTTTGAAAAAGATGGGCTAACATTTCTGTCTCTCAAAAATTAAATTATAATTTAACTAAATACGAAGAAAAGTTTAGTAATGTAAACATTATTTTGAATACTGGTGCGACCGTTTTTACTTTAATTTTGAAGACAGACAGAGAGTGAGAGAGAGAGAGGGAGAGAGAGAGAGAGAGAGAAACCGATAGAAAAGAGAGAAAGCGTAAAGTAGAAAGAGGAGGGAAAAGAGGGAAAAAGGAGGGAGTGACAGCGCGAAAGCGAAAGAGGTTCCTATGAGCGTGGCTCGAAGTCGGAATTATAGTTGTTACACGGCCAGCCATGCGGAGAGATTCAAGTGTCACGTGTCGCCTTTGCGCTTCTTGTGCGACGGATTGTGAAACCGCTGTCTAGCACGAGACCGACCGAGCCCCAAAGTCGTTTGCATCCTCTACAGTCTACAGCGAAAATAGTTGCCATTTCGTGATTACCCGAACGAGAAAAAGAAAGTGACAGGGCACGGTAAACGTTCTTTTTTGGTCGCCGTCGAACCTCGTACAGGCCAGCCGGTGACCAAACGTAAATTCGTGCGTTCGATGGTCAAACTTGTACATTTGAGACATGCTCTTAAAATATTTTACTCCGGCAATATCGCCCGGTGATTTATAGCGCAATATCCGGTTATTTTCAATGATACGTATCTTACTCGATTTTGATAGTTATTCGGATACACGATACAGCGAATGTTTAATATCGTTAAATAATTTCTTCTAAAGTCGAGATAGCAATGTTCTTAATTTTTTCCAGATAAGTCTGCATAGAATGCGAACATAAAAATCGCGGCGTCCTATACATATTATCGATATATACATACGAGTATATATATATATATACTCGTATCGATATACAGGGTGTTTCGTCTAAAACAGGACACCTAAATATCTCCTCTATCTCTGATAATACAAAAAATGTTCCTAACGTAATCTAAATGGAAGACTTCCATCTGATTCGTCTTTTGAAACCATTTAGATTACGTTAGAAACATTTGTTGTATTATCAGAGATAGAGGAGATATTTAGGTGTCCTATCAGGGGCCTAACCCCCTGGTTCCTTTGGACTCCACGGAACTCACCTGGAAGGTGATGAAATTAACCACGTGGAAAAATGGTATCGACATCTCGGTTCGCACTGGATAGACTGGAGGGGGTGGAAATCCTTGGACCGATATCGCGTTTCTTCTCGTCCCCTCTATACAGGCTCGCTTCGACGAATGGGCCGCAATGGAAAAGATTGTTAAAACAGAAATTCGTGACTCGACAAATTTCCGGCTACCATTCCCGCGGCGAGAGTAACGACGTGCAACATGGTCACGGCCGAACGAGCAGCTTTATTTTCACTGTTCGTCAAATCGTGAAACCATATACGCAACAATGCCATTTCCGGCTTGCGGCGATACGTCTTTCGCCTCGCGGTGCATCGTGTAAAAAATCCCGGGCGAAACAATACACCCGATTTTTTCGAGAAATAACTTGTAACGGTCTGCAGCGCCCTGCTTTTTTGCGTAGAAAATTCGTAGAAAAAACATTATGTCCCCGGACTGTTTTCAACGACTAAAATATTTGTCGAGAGCGGTGGTAGGTTCTCATCTTGAAACCTGCAGGCTCTGACGCGCGAACGAAATGAAAATGGTAATACCGTACATTAATCGTTTATAGAATTTTCGTTTATAATTCGTGGAAAATATATGGGATTGTTTCTGTAAGAATTAAACAAATGTCTGGTCTTAATTTCATTATCATGTCGATGCGATTTTTGGGAAATAACGAACCAAGAGCACATTAAATATTTATGCGATCAATCGTGTTTCATCTTCATCCGTTACGACGAACCCCACGAATAACGTACAAACGCATTGTTAATTAGCAAGTCTTCGTTACATTATTCTTTTACCGCGTTCAATTAATTATCACAAATTAATGTTTGCTTCGTTCCGACATGTTCCTGGTCTGCTGTTCACCTTACCGACTTTTTAGGAACGCGCATTCCAAAAATATTTATTCTTCCGAGAAATTCATCAAGGTGTTTTACTTATTTTATTTTATTCCGTTTCGAAAAATGTTCACCTGGCCGAAGAATGTATTTAATACTTAAGTTGTTTACTTACCTTCTTCATCCGTTGTTACAAGACTCGATGAATAATCGAACCATTTCTTTTGTATGCGATTCGCTTATTTTACTGTTGTCTATTCGATATTGTAAGATCGAAACTACACTTTAGAGGCTTGTTTGTAATCCAAATGCTGGAGGAGGCGGTCATACTCTGTCAACTTCTCTAACCGCTTTCGAACGCAGAATTTCACGCTCGTCGCTCAAACGATGACACGGATATACTACACCGCTGTCGGCGATTCCGTTTTCCGTGTGCAACGATTTGCACAATCGTGCACGTCACTGTCATTTGCATTCCCATAGTCTCTCGCGCTACGAAGTCAAGGTTCGAGCACGAAAACTAGTGGAATCGCTGCGACGAACGAACAAATTTGATTGTATATTTTCAACTTGGTTCCTCGCGCGCACGCACACGCGCGCACGAGTGTACATGGAATCAGCCATTCGCGGTGTTGTCTCACCAGTTACACGACACCCTGTATATTTTCATTTATTTTCAGAACTTCAAGGTTCGCTCCGAAGCAATTCGGGCCCCGTAATGGTAAAATTACAGGACAAACAACGCGAAACTCAACCGTACCGACGACGAATTCGTTTCTCGTCTCGGAACTTTCATCCGGCACCGTCTCTATTTTCTCCATTGCGATCCCAAGAGTGGATAATTCGTGCGAAGCAGCTTCACGAATCGACAGATTTACAGGTCCATTAAACTCGAATCGAAAATTCCCGCGGACATCTCGCCACTTGCTCCTCGCTGATACGTCGCTAATGTTCCTCGAACCGGATGCTTCGAGAATCTCATTGGTTCCATGAAATTTTTATTTGCCGCTGGCAAGGCGGATTATTCTAACTGGAACGTTCACAGATTTTTATGACGTAGCGACTGCGTAAAAACTAGTGATCACACTGTGTGCGAAAGTATATTTTTACCACACGCGCACAGAGTTTCGCTACAAAACCACTTAAAAAAAAACCTCTCGAGCCAAACAGTATCAGCCGTACAGTTTGCAAAACTTGTCGGCTTCGGAGCGTTAAAAAATTCATGGGATCCGTGAAATTATGATTCGCAACAAGAAATCCAGAGGAGGCGTGCGAGAAGAATAGCTCGTCGATTTAATATTCGCATTTAGAAATCACGTACGAAGTCTGAGATCGCGCTTCCTGGAGGCTGTTTCGAGTTTGTATTACAAGTATCGAGAACTCGCGACGGGGAAGCTCGATTAAATATTTCTATGGATCCGTGGGTAACGCGGTGGGTCGTTCCCGTTGATCGAGTAATAATTTGCAGGTGTAGACACAAAGGCCTATTCATGCGGGACAACCATTCCCTTCGATTCCCGCCGATATCATGTCGGAAATATTCCCATAAAGTTTTTAATAAACGTTTACCACGCGATACCGTTTTTATGGAACCGATATTCTCCGTGGTCGTCGGCCGAGAAGAATATAGAAAGGATGTCTTCGAACTGGAATTTAAGTTTTCACTGAAAACCGTTTTATTGGGTACACATAAGAAAATGCAAATATACGACTGTGAAATGGACTTTCGATATACAACACACCATTAAAAAAAAAAAACCATTGTAAAAAAATATTGACAATACAAATTTTTAATTTAGCGTTCGAATACTTTTCGGATCCACGGTATCCGGTGAAATATCGTTGCCGGATCTGCGGTGGCAAATAATGCGAGTATCGCCGTTCCTACGAGTACCAGCAGATTGCGTTTTCGACGGCACGAACGCCGCCCATTAAAATACACACGGTGCCCTTAAAATGAATTTAATTTGCCTGGTTTAACGGCAGTCCCTTTAATCCGTATAAATTTCGCGGAAATACCGGAAAATTCGAATTAAAACCACGGTGCGAACGATACCTTCTTGTTAACACAGCAAACCTGCGGTTTGTTTTTGCACGTTTTATCGTTCTGTCCTCTATGCAGATACTCGTACATAGGTCAAGCCGCAAATTGGAAAACATTCTCTTCCGAAGCAATCGTTCGAATCGGTTCAACTCGTTTGGTACGGGTCCCTGCGTCGTTGAACGCTTCTCGCGAATCATTTAGAATTTAATAAACTGATCGTTTGCTTCGATGCTACGCGCTGTCGATCGGCGCGTGTTTCACGGAGACGCGATAACGCAGTTTAAATCGTTTGTCGGAACAAGTAGCGCGGTTATTATTTTATTAACTTCGGTTATCTGATAATGCGGATGTGTGTTTTTATGTAATTTCCAAGCATCGATGCTTCCTGCAAAAATAAAATTTGGTGACAACGTACGAAAGCTAGACTTTCGCTTAAATATTTCTCGATATAAAATCGTCAAGTTATGCAGGTGGCTCTAGTAATTTGCTCGTCCGCTGTGCGAACTCGGTGCAGGGGCATAGCGGGTCGTCTGTGGTACAGCTTCCGTCGTGGCGCAGCTGAGAGGAAAGAAACGGAAATCTGTGCTCGTGGCATGGCACTGCGAGCAGCTAATACATCGAAACACGGCGGTAAATCCTCGCGGATAAAATTGTTCGACTGGCAAAGTCGAGGCCAGCGCGACGCGGCCGCGAAGCCGGACAATTTTCCTCTCTTTTCCGTGGCAGACGAGAAATATTCGCGGGCAATTGCCGTTCGCCGCGTGGAAATGCAATTCCATTTTCGCGGACGGTGTTTCAAAAGCGAACACACGGCTGCCGCCCGCCCGACCGACCGACGACCTTAATATACCGCCATTCTTGTCGCGCGTAAGCCCCCGCCTTCTTGCGAGCGCCTTCAAGAAATTTGCCGAGTGCACATAGTATGTATGTATACATGTACACGCTTCGAGGGATCGATCGTGTTCTTGTTGCGAACAGTTCACCGTGCCCCGTGCCCCGTGCCCCGTGCCCCGTGCCCCGTGCTCCGTGCCCCGTGACTCGCGATACATATTACCCCTCTAATAATTTTGCTCTCCGCCGCGCGTTCCGGAGATTCCCCATCGCGAATTTAACTCGCCGTTAGACGCGCCAAAGAATTCACCCGCCATCGGACGTCTCTAACTATTTTTTCATTACTTCATTACTTTGCCGTGAGAAATTTATTTTGCTGTTTTGAGAACGTCTCGGTGTCACCTTCAAAGTTTCAATTATAAATCTCTACAGAGCTTTTCAACTTTTGACTAAATTTAGTAGACAACAGCCTTCACCGGAAGAGATCAGAGGCACCTGGATAAACCTACGTACATACCGAGGGTCTCGCTTGGCCGCATTTTTATCGGGCGCGTGTTAAACCGCGCGAACGCTAATCGAACTCTCGACTTCCGACGTTCCGACAAATGCAAATGTTTTTTTCCTTCGACACAGGTGACCGGCACGGCGCGACACGGCACGGCACAGCGCGGCGCGGCGGCATCGTTGTTAACCGAGATTAATCGGAAGCCGAGGGTATTACAAGCGACGACGATAAAACTGCGGCGCGAATACAAATTAAACGACGCTCGCGCTATTTGTGCTCGCATTAAATCAGTTTTATTTCCCGCAGCTATACGTGTATCGCGCCGAGCCGGATATCAGCGAGGACACGTAAACATAGTACATACATCGACAACGTCGTCTACAACGGAGACGAAAGGTTCCGATACAAATTCACGGCTGTCGATATGAAAGCCAGTATTTTTTTTCTCTATCGCCATTGTTCCCGTCGTCGTCGCGTGTCGAGCGGCCGCACGGAGGATCGAGCGAGGGCGAAACAGAGATCTCTGTTTCCATTCAACCGTTTCCAAAAGGTTGGGACTAATTCCCCGTCGATCAGTGTGCCATTTTGTTTGTTGCGGTTTCGCGCAATCCCGTTCCTATCTCTCGAATTAACCGGCATTTGCATTCGATGTTCCGGCGTATTCCAGTTAACAGCAGCGCCGAGGTGATTTAATTTTGTCGAGCCGCCGCGCGCCGCGCGCCGAGTCAGCGATGTAGAAACTATTAAATTTTCAAGAATTTTGAACGTTAATATAATCATTTCCAAATGTCATCATTTCAAAACAATTAAGAAAAAATTATATGCACGGTATTCGCGTTACGACTAAAAAGCGTTTAGTCAAGTGTTGTTCCCGACGTGACTTTTGCCCTCCTACATTGGCCATTTGTCCCTCTGCGCAGCGGAGGGGCGTTTCTCGATTCAATTTGCGAAACAGTTGGTGGTCGATCGTGGCTCGATAAAGTCAAAGTAGGTGAATCAAACCGGACTATATCGAATAGGGGGGGAAAAGGACGATACATATGTCGCGAGAGGCTCATCTCGCACACAGAGAATTCGATAGGATTCACCTGAACAGTGGAGAATTAATTTTGCACGGCCATAAATCTTGCGTCGCCTTGTGTTCTGAACGATGCGCGATGTATCGCGTTGCAGAGCAATTGAACTTTCAAAAGTTTTCGCCGATAAGTTTTCGTACCGCGATCGTGTGGTGGGGAGTTGACTAAAATTATACTGCAAGTTGCAGGCGCAGATAAAAAAGTGGTAACAAGGAACTTTACTATTTTTCTGTTCGCAATTTCGACCAACCGCAATGTTTTATTTTCTGCAATTTCAATGGTTCCGGCTGTATATGAAACATCGAAGCGGTTTGGTCCGTTTATAAAAAAGAGATTCGGATTGCATTGCGGATTATGCGCGTCGCTGTGTGCTCTCGCGTGAACATCCGCAGGGATTCTTTCGGAATTGACAGTAATCAGGCAGCACGATCCGAAAGAAGCAAAACAAAACGAAATCCGGCAAGAAAAGTTTTTGAACTCAGGGAGCAGAGTTCATCGGATTTAACGATACGTGAAAGAATCCCCGGCGACCTACTCCGGAGCAGTTTCCGTGGCTCGTTCAATTGAAATCGCAGAAACGATATCGAGTCGATCTGAAACGCGGCTCACGTAAATCCAGAGACACACGTAGAACCGGGAAGTCACGTTGCATCGAGGCCTTCGATAACACCATCAAATTTCATCGTTGAGACCGGTTACCGGGGAACCGACGAGAGATTTCTCGTCGCCTTTCACGACGTTCAAAGTTTGTACCGGTGTATTTCCTATTTGGATAGTATTTCTGGAGTTTTGAAATTTTTCCACCGGAGTTCTCCGCATCAGAAAAATTCTGTAACGAATAAACTACACCTTTGAATTAACCCATTCGCCTCGTTCGCGTATGTATCCGCATCGTTTCCAGTAATTTTCTTATACGTATATATGTCGTATAGTTTTGTCGCAGGGTGTAGTTACCGTCGGACACGCAGACCAGATACGATTTCCATTGAAATTTGGTCAGGCGATGGTCGAAGTTCAATTTAGAATCGCGACCGCCGCTTCCATTAGGTATATCTGGAGTTCACGCTCCGATAAATGTTTTTACGAACGACGCCGAACAAATTTTATCGAACGAATGAGCAGCAATTTTCGTTTGTTGACCTTCCGATCGTGTCGATGGTAGCGCTAAAAAAGGCGAAAAAAACGCGAAAAAAACGACTAAGCGAGAGGCGAGCAGGAAAGAAGCAAGAGTTTATAGGGAACGCGAATTTCCTGCCGTGAAACTTTTAAAACGGTACGGTACGGCGCGGCGAGGGGCCAGAGGACGAGATTACTCGCGCGACATCTGCGTAACGAGATAATCTCTCGATGAACCAATTTCGAGATGGCTCGCAAATTACGTTCCCCCGTGCTTGTTCGCTTCGCAGGAAATTCATAATCCCAATTTCCAGCCAAGTCCCGGGGGGAAAGTTTGAAAGGCACTCGAACGTGCTTGTACGAGTTCTTGTGGAATTGCTGGGACGCTCGATGACGCCAATATTTTCGAACTAACTTTTCGTTCGACGCACTCGAGCTTACGCGGAAAAAATTACTATGGTCCCGGCAACAATTTTTCCACCGGAAAGTCGTCTAACCGTTTCGCGCTTCCAGGGTGTACACCGTGCGAGAAAAAGATCTTGAATTTTTAATGGTTTTGCAATGAAAATCGGTAAAAATACATTTTCCATGTTGTTACCAGCGTTCGGCACACCGGTACACTTCTTCTTCCTTCTCATCTGTTAAAACCTTTCCAGCGTTCACACGCGTGAGAATGAAACTCCGGATTATAAGAATTTCCTTCTGAATTGCTTTAAATCCACGCCACCTACTCGTTTCTGCCGTAAACGCATAAAACCAGCGGACAATCAGAGATAAAATAATTGTGAAACGAGAATGGAAGAAGACCGAAAAGAAATGAACTGTTTCGCGTCCCCGGCAGCCGCAGAGACCGGCGCGCGGCGTCGTGTCGCGTCGCGTCGGTGTTAATAACATTTACAGTTGAATGTTAGGTTTGCAGGCTAGCGGTGTTTGCAGTAGTACGCGACCGCAACAAAATCGGAAAAGAGTGTAATAAAATTTTAACTGGCCCGCTCGGTAAGCGGATAGCCACAGGCTAGTGGTTTATGTACTTTAACGTAGAATTGCCTAACTTATTCGTACCTTCCGACCAGCCGCTCGCCCGCCGGGGCTCACCTACGGTAATCTTTATTATTTATTTTACCGCGCTTTTCGAATATCTGCACGAATCTTCTGGAAAAAGAAGAAACCAACGTGTTGATACCATTCCGGCAAATTACTTCCTGCGTCCAAGATATTTGGGTGCAACGTGAATGTACACCGGGTGCTTCGAAACGAGCATATTAATCTCTGATCAATAATAAATTTGTATTTTATCATTGGGACTAGGACCAGAAGTACGCTTATCGGTAGACTACGGAAATTAACTAGGTGAAATGTAAAAAATTTATGAATATCGTGTATCCTTTTGTAAATAATTAGCATCGCAACGGTCGCACGAAAAAATTCGCACTCCAAAAATTCCAATTAAATCGTTCGACTCGTTTAACGCAAGCGGCGCGTCGCAATGAATAAATTATCAAGGATAAATCGTGTATCGATTATTAGTGGCGCAGCTGCTTACGATCCACCATATTTTACCAGCAAGGACACGCAACCGCGCTAACACGAAGGCCGAGTCGGCGAGCGCATTTCTTCGGTGTCCAGAACGCTCGCGAAAAACGATCGTTCACGCGAGAAAGATCGAAGGTTTAGGCATCGGGTCCTAGATTTGTTCCTTCGACAAATCTTTCCGGCTGAAGGTGGGATGGGAGTTATACGGGCGTTGCTCGATGCGACACGGAGCGGGGAAGCGAATAGGACGATTGTCAATTTTTCTTAAAAAGATATTTGATAAAATAGAAATGTATTTCAGTTATGTTACTGCCAAAGTAGAAAATGGAAAATTAGGTGACACACGAAAGTTTTCAAAATTTTTCTGGTCATATTAAATGTGAAATCAACTTCGGAGTAAATAGTGCTGCGAAATGTAAAAATGCTGTAGAACATAATTGAGGAAGGTCCGTAGTTTTATGAAAATGTACTAAAATTCTCGTGGAACCTCGAAATTTCGTCCCAATGTCCAGCGTTGCTAACAGCATCGTCCCACTGTGCGGCAACGTGGCTCCCAATGGGAGAGAGAAAAACGGGTCGCAACGGTCATTCTTTTCCGTGGCGGGACTCTTTCTGTTCCAGTCGTTTCCCAGCAATTTGCAAAATCACGTATGCGGCTGCGATTTGTCTGATCTTCCTCGTAGAATAAGTTATCGAAACGGCGCTGCGATTTTACACAGGTAAATCCTACAAATCCGGTGCTCGCCAATTTGTTTCGGAATTTCTCCATTGAAATGCCAGACCGATGAAAATATTCGAATAATTCCGCGGCACGCACCCGCACCGCACCGGTTGCTAAACCAAACAAAGGATGGGCAATCGGTGGAGAAATAGCGACGACGCGCGACGATTAGAATGCGCATTCTCGTTTTTGTTACGAAACAGGGAATCTGGATACATTCCTCTTCCGTTAATGGTTTCGGTAAGACAGAATTTCTTATGTTTTTCGGAAATAGTTTCAGATCGATACGTTCATCGTTTCATCGACGCGAACATCGTATTCGTACATTAAATCGTGCTTTTCGAAGAATAGCTCGTGATTCGAAGGTCGACACATTATACGATGGCTGAATTTATTTTTTCATCGAAAGGACGACGATGACGTTTGAAATTTTAGAAAACATGACCTTGAGAAAATAAAATTTTCATGTCGTCGTACACCTACCACTCTGTCATTCTTTCACCTGGATGAACAACTCGACGCGTAAAAAGAACCGACACGATTAACGAGCAGTCAATAATATTTTTTTTGTCCACGAGATAAAATGGCGGATACGCCGCGGCCGAATCGGAAACCGTTCCCAGCGCAATGGAATATCGGAGAAGCTCGTTCGATGTCCGTCGTTTTATTTTATTCGATTCCCTCGAGCAGCTACAGTCGCAGCTACAGTCGCAGCTACAGTCGCAGCTACAGCCGGCAGAATAAAGACGATTTAATAATAATCGATGGGGGACACTCGTGAGTAATGAGAATTGCTTTGAAATCGTGCCCGTCCAATAATTACCAGCATCTTAAGCCGATATCGGACGTTTAATAAGTCTCGATATGGCTCCGAGCAGCTTTCGATGGAACACGAGATCGTTTGAAATATGCAAACGGCGATTTATAGAATGTTTCAAGCATTCCTCGACACTCTTTCCCGTTTTGCATAGCTACCCTTTGCACGGTAACTGTTTCGTTATTTTTACAACTACACTTTCTCTACCACCAACGTACTTCTGGTTGGTGATTAAGTTTTTGCGCTCAGAGCTGCATCGCACCGACAGAGTTATCAGCAAGTATACGACGCGACAGAATATTAATCGACAGTTAAATAAGAATATTGATATAATTAAACGAGTACTGTACTATATTCAATACTATTCACGACGATGTGTACCATTTCAAATGTATAGAACCGAAAGTGTACTCAAATGTCACTGCGAGCCCGGTACATTATCAAGTTAATTTTATCGAGACGCGCCAATATTCCTGCGCTTCCAAATGCGTTCTCGTTAATCCCTGACGAACTCTAAATTCGAGATTACGTTCACTGGTTTACATTTTAACAATTCTATTCACCTATCGACCTCGGTATTATTCTCCATCGTTAATTCCTCGACGAGGCCGTATTAACAACGAATAAGAGGAACAATTACGCGCGCACGAGTCTACAGGAAATTCACGCAGAGCGCTTCAAACGATTACAGTTCGAATTTGCATGTTTGCTAGCTGAAACGAGTACAAGTAAACGTCCGTGACGTTCGTGAACCGACCGTGATAATGGTTATCCTAAATGGGGCTGAACAATTGCAAAAGAGACTTGTGGCCACTCGACAACGATTGCTTAAAGAATCATGCTGACAAGCAGAGTAAGTTATGCCTGATACGAACCCAATTTTTTTCGTACTATTTCTCGTGTTAAATGGGCGAAATCAGCCTCTGTAAAAATTTTAATATTTTAAAAATCTAGAAAAATTTAATTTTGACATTTTTCATTATCAGCTGCTTTTGGTAACTGCCTGGTGCATTTAGCGTTGAAATCCAGTGAGAAGGAAGAGCCTAAGTTGAAAAAAATGATGAAAATGCAATTCCTTATCGCGAATCGATAAGTTCCTCGAAATCTCATGAGCATTTTTAGAACCCAAGCTCTCGTCATCCGTTGATTCCGGCATCTTAGAATCAACTCCGGAGGAGAGGCGTGAGTGGTTTGGCTCGTTTTCACTCGATTTCGAAACCGGCGATCCAGCTGCGGAAGTAAGAGGTAACAAATCCTTCGAGACTGAAATTCGTTCCACAGCGAAGCAACTTTTACGGGGCAGAACGATCGAAATGCCGCCAGTTAATTTCTAAATCGATATCAAACTACCGTCGGCGAACCATTAGCAGCTCGGCCGGTTTCCGCAAACGAGTCAGTCGAATCTCGCGTTGACGTTGCTCTTTAAATCGATATTTAAATTCCGAGCACTCGGAAACATCTTCGAAGCGATAGCTTTGATGCTGGACCATTCGGATCCTCTATTTTCGCCGATCATAGTTTTAATTGCTGTTCGAGTGGTCCCGTGGCCCTCGAAACTTCGATGTTGCGTTAGAAAGAGGGATTTCGCGCATAGTTGCTGCCGAATTCGGGTATTCGGGTTCAACGAGTCCTTAAAGGGAATATTCGGTCTCCGCATCCTCTGCCAATTAAATTTTTATCGGTCGACCGCACTACGTAATCCTTTGAGAGCTCCCGGAAGCTGGCGCAGTCCTTCCGAAAAATCGAAGTCCCGCACGGCGCTTCGATATCTTTTAATTTTGAAATTAGAATTTAACCACGACGATCGCCGAGCGTCCTCGGGGAGTTCGTATAAATGGCACTTCCGAAAGGAATATTTAAACGCTGCATCCTGGTGAAAATTTAGTGCTTCAAAAAACTCTCTACAAATACGAGCAGTTTATTTCATGAACCGATAGCAGACTGCTTCGTGCATCTTCGAATTACATATTAGTTCGTTCATCCTAATGCTGGGTCTTCCCGAATAATTCTTCCAATATTGAAAAATCTTTAAAATATTTATTTATTATGCGCCGCGGTGCATCAACGAATCGCGACGCTCGCGCGTGCAGGTGTATACACGCGTTCGCGTTCGTTAGAAGTTGGACGCGACCTCAAGGTCTGCTAGGTCGCACGGTGAACAAGAAACGCGAGAAAGCCGCGGGAAAGCGATAAACGGGACAAATGGCGTCGCGGCGGAACGTCGAGATTAGACTCGGCAGCGAGAGGCGCCGCGCCGGCTCGCGTGTGCCCATGGTTCATTGCGAAGAAGAAGGGGTGACAGAAAGAAAGAGGGAATGGGGGAAAGATGAAAGAAAGAAAAGGAAAACTGGTCCCAGAGTCTTTCTCGCGTTTTAAAGTGCGCTGCAGTTAAATCCGTCGCAAATTAGCAAGGGAGTCCTCGCGGCACTTGCTATTGTTAATTGGCAGCGGCCAGAGGGAGTCGGGAGACCAGCGCGGCGCGGCGTACGATAAAGAAACAAAAGGGAGGAAAGAAAGGGTCGACAGAGGCTCAGAGTGTGAGGGAAAGAGAGAGAGAGAGAGAGAGAGAGAGAGAGAGAGAGAGAGAGATAAAGAGAGATAAAGAGAGAGAGAGACGAGACGAGACGAGACGAGACGAGACGAGACGAGACTTGGAAAGGTAGTAGAAGCGGCGCATCGATAGAGAAAAAGGGTCTGTCGGAGGAAAACGATGGCGGTCGGACGAGGCTCACCGGGTAGAGAGGGAAATGATGTAAGCCGGGAAAAAGTTAACGGAGCGGCCGAAACAAAAAGATGACGACCGGTAAAAAGCTGCGGGAGCTACGCGGCTACGGATAAATGGCAGGAAAAAGGGCGAAGGAAACGGCAGGGACACGGAGAATGCGAAAAAAGCCACGGGAAACTGTCGGAAAAACCGTCTGGAAGAAGCGGCCACCGAGAAACAGAAAAATGGAGGTCGCGGCTTAACGATCTATCGGGTTAATTGTTAATTTTTACTTTTCTGGACGCGCCGTGCCGACGCGAAAGATTAATCGAGTCAGAGAGCACTGTTCTTTTTTTTGGTGCGTTCGCATCTTACATGCGGCAAACATTGATAAGTGTCGCAAGAGCAAATAAAGTTAGATCAGTGGACGAAGTTGCAAGAAATTCGGACAACTGCCAAGATGTAACGAACCATTTGTTTGTGTCCACCAGCTCTCCGAACTAAACGAATAATACAACGAATGACATAATAGAAGAGGGAAGGGAGAGGACCGAAAGAAAAGTGTGGCTAAAGACACCTTCGCGCCTACCGTAAATTCTAAATAAGTACTAAATCGGTAGTTTTACAGATCGGTGGAGTTAATAGAGTTTCCGCGCGCGTTCCGCTCGCTTAAACAGGTTATGGCTATGCAAGCGGAGAGTATTTATAACAGTTATAATGGCCGCTGCCGAGTAAACCACGAATATCAGCAGAGGCAACATCCGCGAGTTTGTTAATTAAGCAGAGTGAAAAGATCTTCGCCGAATTTGCATGTCAGAGAGGCGCTCTCGTCTGAAAGAGGCTCGAGCAGGATTCATCGCCGGCCGTGCATTAACATTATTTTATTTTGTCGACGAACACAATCTGGCTGAAACCAGCCCCGGGGCCCTCTACATTCGTCCGCGATAAGCCCGTATACGAAAGCTACAAATCATATTTCCGCCTCATTTTTCGTATTCGTGTCGAGTATACTTCTTAAAGTTTAAGCCTTTGTGCCTTCCACGGTCGTTCAAAGAACCGAGCAACCGAGCCTCGGTTCAGGGTAAACGTTTACCGGCGCAACACGAGCGCCCGACGATTTCAACGAAAGTTCCGAGCCTTTAATGCGAGTGTAGAACCTATTTAGAATCTCTTTTCGCCGATTCGGCGACATCGTTTTCACGTGTAATCGCTTCTTTCGCTCCATCTCTTTTAATCCGCTTGCCAGCTAGATCGCAATTAATTCACATTGATAATTAGTCTGTGTAACTTTATGCGTTTATCACTTTGAGAATACGCGAACTACAAGGTTCTTTTTTTATGCGTCCAATAAGTTGAAAATAATATAATAGCATTTTAAAAAATTCTTATAATAAATACTATACTATATTATAGTCGATAAAAAAATATTCTAGTTGGGTTTTGCTAACACCGAATGAAATAGGATTCGATCAACGATCGAATAAAAAAGATGAAAGATTTGCATGCATTTTTGTTTAGGATTTAGGGATTCCAATTTTCAATTTTCAATTTTTTTGTGTGTGCCCATGGGTATTCGTGACCGGGGAAAAAAATCGGCGAAGATCTGTAGGAATATTCGAAAAACGTTCGAAATTCAATTTACGCGGGCTAACTGCTGCAAATTAAATGGAATGTCGCTCCGTCGCGTCGACGGAGGCAATGAATTCGTTCTCCGTGTGTACAGAATTTGAAATTTATTGAAAAGCCTTCCACACCACGGTCGAACAGACGTCTCTGGAGAATAGCAGTCTGTGAAAACTGCCGGTATTAAATTACGCAATGAAACCACTGTCAGAAACCGCTCTTTTGTTTTAATAACGACGGTCGTCGCTATTGGGTAAATCTCGTCAATTTACATAACTCTTTCTTTCCCTCGGAAATACGCTCTTGCCATTACTCGAGAAGTTTATCAATTATCGAGGAATTAATATTAAACCATTTGAATTATTTGAATGGAAACTTTGAATTTTGTGGTTCCGAATATCTTACATTGCATTTATGAACCATGAATATTCTTCGGTATCGATCGAAACGATGTACTATTTCGCGGTTATGAATATTGAACTTTCACCAGGAACGCGTCATCCCAATCAACGCATTTCTTTCTTCTGGAAATTATATGTACGACCAACCGATTCTCACCTGTTCTTTCCGATAAAGGTAAAATTCAATTTTCCTGTTGTCAACATTGAATCTAGAGCGATCGACGATCGCGTACAGCTTTTTTATTGCTATCGCTGAAAATTATTATATAATTTAATGCAATATCGAACAGTTTTCCATCATCGTCAAGAGTGACCGACCGGCGTGTAGGTCGCTAAAAATAAATCACGTCGCCCGTTAGATCCGTCTATTTATCGTTTTTTAAGTATCACGGTAACAGGCGGGGCCATATTTCTCTCATTATTGTCGATCAAGCGCGCAAACTCGCCGCGACACGTTGCCGAGTCGGCGAAAAGAAGTTCGTTTCTCCACGTAAGAAACAAATTTTCGCGCAGACTTATTTCGCGGATGCCCCGGGAGTGACCCTAACGAGATCATTAACGATGAATAGCGGTTACATTTCTCTCCCATATTTTTATTACCTCGCCAAGCGAAAACGTCGTTATTTCGATACTAATTATTTCGCGCCGAGCGAATTCGTTCGTTCATTCAATAAATATTTTGCTAGTCCGACATTGCACTTTCTTGCGCGTTGTTTGGAACCCGCAGTTCCAATCCGGTCTGAACTTTCCGTTTCAGCTTCGCAGATATCTTAAATGATTACGGACGCGTCTGTGCTAATTCGAACTTCTTGTACACTAACTCGCTACGATCTGTTGTCAGGGAAACTTCTCTGTTATCAACCTGTTTACCAAGTGACTTTTTCGCAAATAATATTGACAAAGATTTTATTTACTTTTGTGTCACTTTTCTTACGAACGAACGATATATGCCAGTTACAGTATCAATCATTTCAGTTATTTCAATTCGACAATTTTGTCAATTAGACAAACAACAACGCTGTCGGCGCGAAGATTTCAGCTAGCCAAGGAAAATTCACGTTGCGAACGGATGCGCTGCTACGACACATTATCGATGTACTTTATCAAGAGCAACGTATATCGGTATCATCCCCGGTTATGCAATTAATTGGATATTCCATCGCACAGAAGATTGCAATCCGGTATAGGCCGATGCTTCGTCGACACATACTCGCAGGAGCGTAAGCGCAGGAATGGCATTAAGTTACGCAATAAATAACTTTATTGTATAATATTATATATTTAATGTAACGAAGCTCATTTTCACGATATAAAATGTATAATTACCTGTATAATTTTACTGTTCAGCTTTCTTGGTATTAAAAGTGGTAAAGCATAATCTTGCGCAAGCGTTGCTTCAAATGAAATGTATTTCACCAAACGAATAACGTTGTACGTTTGGAATTATTCTGAGTTCTGTTTTTATTTGAGAAATAGAATTATAACTCCATACATTGGTATATTATTATAATCTTGTATTATATTCGTGTTTTCAAAATGGCATCATCATTTTTGTGTACGATAGCTTGGTTATCTCGGGTTAATAACGGGTTACTCGTTTATTAAAACGTATGAATTACCGCAATTCGAACGTGTAAACGAGACCTAATTTATCGTTGTGGACCATTAATGCGCAAATGGTTAATCTGCGTGGGTACCTTGCGACACACATTGCAGATGATCGCGGCGATACATTGCGATACACACACATGCAAAAAAAAGAACGAGCACGAATAATGGAATGTACGTGGTTTCCGTTCCAATTTCCATTTCCAATTCCGTCCCCCGATTTTTCCACAATGTGTGCACCCGACCGTTGCACCAAATTAATTGAAACGAGGTAATAAAACAGGCGGCAATACCCGCGACGCGGTGCTTAAAATCGATCCCGTTAACTGCTCCCACGCATAAATGCTCCGCGATGCTTCATCGACGATCAATCCGGCAACTATTTTGCCGAAAGGGGAACGTGTCGCACAATCAGCCCACGAAAAGTCGCTTCTTCGACGACTCGTAATTCCCAGTGCGAATTACGCGGGAAATAGCGCAATTCGAATCGATCCGGTTGATCGAATTATTCGTTTACAACGATTTAAAACAATTACAGTTCAAACGTGTACCATATTAAAATATATTTAATAATGTACATAGTACATACCAAAATATATTTAAAGAGGCGGTTCAAAATCATTAAAAAAAGAAAGAACTTTTCATCTAACTTCTATTTTCATAACGATCCGCAGTCTATTGGCCGCACATCGATATAATCTTGAATATATCGAAGATGATTGATGGCAGCGGTTCCGAATGAAGTTATCCTGCCGGTAAAACGATGCAAGACAAGCTTGCTAAACATGGTAAAAATACTATTTGAAAACGATGCGCGACGCCGCGCGCCGGGGCACAGTACATCCAATTTCGAAGAAAAGGTCCCCTAATTAAAATTGGATACCCTGCATAAACGAACCCCGTAACGAGAACTCTGTTTAGTTTACCACGGAGGCATCTTAATTGGCTGATCCCGTCGCAGCGTAATCCAGCGAACGAGCGCAACGGTTACCTCGTTTTTATTTTTGCGGGGCGTATTTGTTAACCAGACCGTTTTCACGCCGCGCCGCCTGGTGTAAAGAGCGAGAGGCGATCACCGTTTCGCGATAGTTTATTATTTCATCGAACCCGTTAATTGCCAGCTAACAAGCCCCGCCATTAATCATCGCGTTACTTTTGGCCCCGTTAACCGTCCCCTTCCCCCGATTACCATAACCGTTTGTTATTTTCGGAGTAATTTTCAATGCATTATCGCCCACAAACCGAAAAACGAGCCGCCATTAAATGTCCTAAACGAAAACGCGGAAATTTTATGGCCCCCCATCCAACCCCGTGAATCCGATCCGCCTCCTATACGATAAACGAGTAACGAACTATCCGTTCAACATCGAATAGCAGTTCCGCGGGCTCTTCGACGAGTATTAACGCGTCGGCAAATATTTGCTAGACTCGAGTGGAATTCCAATATTTAGGCGTCGCTTGCCTCGTGTCGGCGAAGATATAACGTACACAAGGCTGCTCGCGAAAAACGAAACATCCCGAATATTCGAGGAGAATGATTAGTCAAAAGTACAGTCTTCCCTCGCATAGTGTTATTATTTCGGGGGTACGGAGTATGGAGAATGGAGGCTCAGAAAGTGTAGAGGCACTACGTTCTTCGACGTTTGCCGGACTTGCAGAAGGACAGGGCGTAAACGACAAAAAGAGACCGAGGGTCGAGCCCTACTGCGCGGCGCGGCGTGCGATCCAATTACCGCAATTACCGGTCACGGTAATCGCGTGACGTATTCGTTCTCGCCTAGCTAAGGGTTCTTTAAAGATCACTGTTGCTCCTCCGAACTTTTAACGATCCGTGCCAGGTAAGTTCTCGGAGACGTTTCGCCGATTAGGTGGTGGCCTTCGCGAAGTTTTAAAGTGTCGTTAACGAGGAAGGGCTACGAGCGTTCCGACACGGCAAATAAAAGTCGCTATCCGATTCAGCAGTGGTAATTGTAATCCGTTTACCCGGGGAATCGCGGTTGTTCGTGGAAATCGCAGCGTCTCGACGACGCCGGCGCGGCGCGAGCATAACGGCCCGGTCGCCGATAGTAATCTTCGCCGGGGCGCGGGCGGGTTTTAACTTACAAGCGGATTTCTCGATAACGAGATCTATAACGTGACGGTTAAGCGACCGTGGATCGCGGTCATGAATCTTCCATTGTCTTGGTTCATCGTTGCTCCTTATATCACATTCGCTGCCGAATTATTCGGTCGAATAGTGGCGAACCGAGCTGTTCGATTATTCAGTTTTATGATCGGCCCGATACCGTCAGCCATTTCGCATCCGCGTTCCTGGCGGTATTTAACCTTCGCGGTCCAAAGCGATTTCTCCCTTCCATTTCGAAACTTGCTGCAGCATCCTATGAGCCGTTTAACGCTCATCCGAAATGCTGCCAATCAAAACAGTTAAATCATTGGATAACGAGGGATTCGGTAAAGAACAATATAATATCGAAGGATTCGTTTCGTGTTCGCGCAGCGGATGGAATTATGTATAAATGTCAATAAACGAACCATGTAATTAATATAATCACACTCTAAGGTTTTCTTCGCATTCTTTATTAAACTCATTCCACTCATTTTACTAGAATAACAAGCAACGATGCTAATTTTTGGCCAATACCCTGTCCGCTGATTTCCGCCGCATCTCCCCCCCCCCCCCTCCGCCCCAGAATTATGCAAACGTTAAATGCCGCGATACGCGGGAGTTACCTATGCGTGAAACAATTCGGAAACATTCCGCTTTAATTTAGAACTACGAACTGTTTTATACGGAAGGAAGGAATTGTTCTGTTAAATTCTCGATGTTTGTATTAGCACCGCTTTCTTCCCACGATTTCATGGGTTTTGTGTAATTGGAACGCGGAAGCACCGTGATGAATTTTGGCAATTTTTTCAGGAGATATTTTTTAAACGAGAAATTGCTTCCGACGACGTTAGCCGAATTTCTGCTCTTTGTGTTCGACGAACAATTTTTCGGATAAATTGAATTCTGATGTAACTCCGATACATACATGTCCATACATATTCGCAGTCTCGCGATTTAAATGCAACAAACAAAAGTGATTTAAAGAAAGATCATTTATTCGAATCCAGCTGTGTATCGAAAAACTCGCGGTGCTTTTTCTTCGCGACAGTTCGAACAAGTCCGCTCGAACAAAAGCTTCGAAAACTCGGCCGGGCTATTTGTTCAGGATTTGCTTACACGATTTTACACTCGGATGGTTAATTGCTTCGGTTCTAATCAGCATACGCAAGCGCGTTTTCTCTGTTCGATTGTTCCGGCTGCCGTCTCTGTTCAACGTGTCCACTCTGCTGACCGAGAATCCTCGGAGCTAGCCGATATTTCGCGTCTCGTTAATCCTGATTATCGTCCCTATCGTGTTAATCCCGGCATGGAATTAAATACGCGAAGCAGCTTCGAGCCCAATTGACTGAGCGCCGGCACGTTGATCAACTTAAATCCATAGATCGCACAGCGGCGGCGATCTGCGCGGCTGATTACCGACCGCTGATGGATCAATTGTAACGGTAGCCGCAAACGGAATTTCGTACCGGGATTCTGCTTGCCATAGGGGAATTAGTATTCTTTGTTCAACCCGATCGATCGGTAAAGTTGCTCCTTCTTTCACCGATCTGAGAAAACATTTTAGCAACGCTATACGATCTCAAAGGATCGATTCTGAATATGTGATTATTTTGTGATGGAGAATCTTGTGCGAACGGTATACATTTTTCCTGCAAATAATAAATATTAGAACAAAATGCGAGAGAAATATAATTCATTTATGTATGCATCATTTTTTTTCGAAATAACGATGACATTCAATTTTTTAAGTAAAACGATATTCATCGCCATTTTAAATTTTGACGATTGAAAAATATCTTTGTGTTTTCACATAAAAATATCCGCAATTGAATCTTTCGCTTGCTCAGTGAATCCTCGTACGATGTTCGGTTAAAATAATTTTACCTCTCGTTGCAAATTGACTTGTTTCGTTTTGGTTGGTTCACCGATTGCACCTAAATGTAGTTCTGTTACGAGAGAATCGTCTTCGCAGACTTTCTAATCGTACAATTCCATTCAAAAGATCTGTAAATCGAACGAAATTGTTTCCAGCAACTTAATTAAAATGGTTGAAACGAATACACCTCGTAATCCCATTCTGTCGGTAGAATTTCCCTCCGGTGCTTCGTGTCGTCGCACTTTAAAAGACGGAACACGCTGACATTTACAGATGTATCAAGATTGTACTCTTTGGAATATAAATGGATGCGATTCGCATATACCGGCATGGGAGGATACAATGCAGACCCACGATACTATGCACAATTGCGAGAGATTCGCAAACATCGTCGACCGTAGCCAAGGGAGACTGAATAGAGAGTCCCGATACTGTAAATAATTCATCGAATCGACGTTTCTAAACATTGTTCTAAACATTTTATACAATTTCGTGCAACAACATCTAGAATGCGTAGACTGCGGATCGTATGCATCTATAATAAAAATGAGTAGGTTAAGAATACGAGTATCGTTACACACTGTTATTAAATGAAAAAGTAAATGTGTCTTTTGTTTCTTATTAATTAAAAACAAAAAAGAATGAATAGATGCGCAAAATTTGCAATTGAAATCGGTCCAAGGTTTTCCTACGAACACGAAAAAGTTTAAAAATCGTGAATGTTTAGTTTTAACGAAGGTGGGAATAAACGTGACGACAAACTATACAAATCATTTATATTTCGCAGCAAGTAGAAAATAAAATTTCCTCGGGTACAATATTTACAAAAATAATTATTTGTTCGTTCGATTCGTTTGTTCGATTCGTTTGTTCGAAGCAACGTTACAGACTAGTGTGTAAACGCACGCTACCACTCAAAAGTATGTGGACACTTTCCTAATATCTCGACCTCTTAAAACTAGTCAATATGTACACGGAGCACCAAAAAGCGACATTTTGATTTTTATCGTAACATTATATGATATATAGCGGATCCAAAAAGTATTTCGGGTCATTTCGAAGCTTGCGCAAAGAAGCATTTTCTTCCAAGATATTTTTACACGATGTAGCAGATGAGATACCGATGATCAATTTTTCCTTAAAAAATGCTATAAACTGAAACCTCTTAAAATAGTTTCAGGATCCACTGAGATTTTGAGCGGCAATGCAGATTAGATGGAGCATTGGGTGGGGCGATCGGACAGGTCGTCACCGATTCTAATTGGCACGGCGAAGCTTGTACATAGCGCTTACACGATACAAGGCACTTTGAATACATGACGGGCTAGACAGTGATTATTTCTCCTCACTTGCTGGCAATTGGACGAGATTCATAACCACCGGTGTGTGCCGCGCGAACGGGGAACGGGGAACGGGGAACGGGGAACGGGGAACGGGGAACGGGAGACTTGGCTACAGGTGGTCCTGGGCAGATCAATATTGTTCGTGTGCCTCGGTGAATATGTGAGCAGCCTCGATGTCCCTCGTAACACGGCAGCCTCTGATCCCATCCCATGCCATGCCGCTGATATTGCACGCCAAGAGCACCTTCTCGTCCTACATACCCTATCCGTCCGCATTCCACGTGTTCGACGTAATTAAAAGAGAAAAAGAACGAAATTCGATCTACGACCCGCACGACCCCCCAACTTTCAGCTTCGCAATAACAAATTCTACCCTAACGATAAATATGAAATTTTTGAAAAATTACACCGAAGAATTCGAGTTTCTTCAAGATGTTTAGCAGAATTAGTTCATCCTTCAAAAGACAGCTCAAATCTATTTTATTTTCGTGGGCCACCGATGTTACGAAGGAAATACATATTGGTAACGACGTTTGACGACTATCATAGTTCTGTAAACGAATGTAAACAAATCAACAAGCCCCTGAATAATAATAAATGCAAAAGAAGTGTAGCATTGCCAGTGTAGATAAGTGAATTCTTACAAATTAGTTCATATTCTTACGTTTAATTTGGTTATCCGATCGAAAGTAAATATTATACGCTAGATATTTTGCTAATTGAAGAAGCTACGAATACTTCGCACTTTAGAACTTGCAGAGATTACATTATATTTCTTTAAAAAATTAACTTACAATTAGTGCCAGAATATAATCCTTAAAAAGAAAACTTCGTACCAGCTTCAGGTTCAACGAGAACTCAATCCCAGCTTGTAATACCGTGATCTATACTCTCAACAACAAATTAATCCTGTCATACGAATTTTTGAACAAAACTATCTCGAAAGATACATACTCTCGACTATTTTGCAAGAATTAACCTCCAACGCAGAGTAAAAAATACATATATACAAAAGTATTAGCATAAAGTGAATACTAACAACGATATTATCAAATGTATAAAATAAGCTTTCTTGTACAGAAACAAATGGACTCTTTGTTATGAAACTTAAACGAAATACCGAATGTACAGAGACGACTGCATACTTACCGTACTCAACTTATCATTCCAGTTTTGATTATTTTGGCCCTAATCGAGCCCCGAAAGAAGGCACTAATCAGACCACGGATTTTTCTGCAGAGCTCACAGAAAAATTATAAATCAGAACACGATGCTTCTTCGATTGAAAATAATACAAAAATAAATAAAATCCGTAGTCCAACATTGAACGAAAAGTGGTGTTCGTTCGCAATGATTGCGAGAAAAGCAAGAAGTTTTCGTTCGGATTAGAGTTCAAGAGGACACCTCGCACACGCTATCTTCGCCCTCGTCATCAGGATCATCTTCGAGGAGAAATTTTGGATAGCCCAGTGCTAGGACATCCGCCCTCAACAACTCCTGCAGATATGGATAGAAGGATATCAATTTGTACTGACTGATACACTCGACTATCCAGTCGTGGACTATTGGCACAGCTCGAGCTTTCCTATACCATCCTATCGGAAAAACAATGTTTAAACGTTTTCTCTTGCGTTGTAGGAAAAACTTGTTTCTATTAAATTGTTGCATACGAAATGTCCAAGTTTTTTAATGAAATCGTTGGAAAGCGTTTTCGTCGAGAAATATTAGGTTGTCCGAAAAATTCGTTTCGATAGCGTAGTTGAGTAAGACGATAGACTCACCGATGATTTCGTACTCGTGCATGTCCGCCTGTATCACAACAATTTTCATCCGTGTCTTCGCGACAGTTAAAGCGTCCAGCGAGTCGACCACAGTGCCACCGGTGGCACGTAGCAACTCCTGCAATGGAAACGTATTCTTAAGCCGCGGAACTTGGCAAGGATTCAACTGTAAATAGCCTAGCAAAATTGGATGGCAGGAAAACGCAAATAAATGTGTTTCGTTGGATCGGTGGCAGTACCAACGGCGCGGCGCGGCGCGGCGAGGCAGAGAGTTTCGTTACCAACTACTCAACTTTCGGTTTGTTGCTCGACGTAGCTCGACGTAGCTCGACGCATCTCCCGAACAACCGATTAGATGGACGAGAGGATAAAAACGCAATTTAAACCGAGACGTTGGACCTTCGTCTTACCGTAATACAGAAACCATCTTAAGCGTGATCATAATGTTTGCCGCGTTAAGAGGAAACTACTGTTACCCGGAAACGGAACTCGCCCACACGAATTAACCCCTCTGTATTCCTGCACGAGGTATCTCGAGAACCGATACCGTTGTACCGACACCGTTGTACCGACACCGTTGTACCGACACCGTAGACGAGATATCTAGGTTCCACGCGTTGTCCTGACACTCTAGACCAGATATATTGCTAGCCGATCTGGTTCCCTCTTTGTAACGTACTCGACCAGGCTAGATCCGTGATTTAAACTCGCGTGTTCGCAAATAATGGAAAGAGTTTCAGCGACAGCGGGGAAGATGTTCACCAGGCCTGTGGTAGGGAAACCGCCAGAGAAACGGTGGAGGTAGTACAGCGACGACGGGGAAGATGTTCCCCAGACCTGGCTCGAAAAGTCCCTGCTTATCGACCAGCCATTGTACAAGGTATAAGACCTGGTAGAGTCAAAGTGGCCAGCTCGACTCAACGAAAACGACGCTTCAAAGCGTCTTCCGGGCACAAAGTGTTAAAACAGCCCGCCCAAGGGAACCATTCAGCGTGCTGAACGAACAGCCTCAATTTTCTCTGGTAAAAGGTATTCGAAAGGCTCACCTCGTACTGCTCGACGGAGACGTTCACGTACGGTCCAATGCACAGGAAGGCGAATCCTTCGAACAGGTCCTTCCGCCTTAATCGGGAATTTCGAGGGCCCGCCTCGAGAGTTCTGCAGTCTACCACCTCGTACCTCTCCTCGTTTATTAATTTCTTCTCCCTGAGCGAGTCGATCACCCACTGATAGCTCACGATCCACTTTCTGTGCGCGACACCCTGCAGATACTTCAGGGTCTTGCTCGCGCCGTTGTTTTCTTCGTCGGCTTTCACGATCACGTGCGTCACACTCTGATTGAACTGGTTCACGTATCCGGCGTTCACCTGGCTGGCGAGTCTCTTCACCTGTTCGATCTCTGTTGATATCAGACCGCTGCAAACGAAACACAATCTCTGCCGGGCCAGGCTCTGATCATTGATCCTAGCCACTTCGTTCGCTGGCCTATTCATCGGCTCGTTTGTGCTCGCCGCCTTCAGCCTCTTATCCGTTGTATTCGCGACTCCCATACAATCACCCTTTGCTTGTCCCTTTGCCTGTCCCTTTGCTTGTCCCTTTGCTTGGACATTCGGCGTGCTCTGGTACAGGGGATTCGCGCGCCTTTGGTGCAGAGAACTCGTGCTCCTTGCGGATGTCGAGGATGGAGTACTCCCGGCACAATCCATGTTCATTCGCACCGACGACAATTCTGTAGAACTCCTCTTCTCCGACGAGCTCAACATCGGCATGCTGGAAATTGTCGTTGAACGCTGATTAATCTTTTTCCAAGTTTAACTCTCGCTTAACCCCTTCGGTGGCATGAACGAGATACCTCGATGTCGCAAAGTCGTTCGTGACATTATACAGACGAGATATCTCGTCGTGAACACGACGTTTTGCGACGCGACATATTTATAAAGTCACAAGTATGACGGATCAATGCGCAGCAAGAAATGATGTTCTCGCGTGGATCGCATTATTCCGCTAATCGAATAAATAATTACGCGCTAGCGAACGACGTGGAACGAGAAGAACAGTTACAAAAGACTCGCATTACTTACTTTTTCGCCTTTACGTTGGGAGTGTTCTCGACAATGTCGTCTTCTTCGCCCGAGTGTTCGGCGTCCTGGATATTTCAGAGCAGAAGCGAGTCTTTGAGAGGGCTGTGCAGAGGCTTGTTTATCTCGTGAGTAGCGGAATGAATAGTTACGGTGAATAATGAGAGTCACGATTTAGATACCGAACGTGCCAGGAAATTATACTATTTTTTAAGCACAGTTTCCCGGATAATATCCCGTGTTCTCAAACCACTCGGCTACAAACGTCAGTGCTAATTGCTTCCTGCTGCGAGTAATACTCGCTACTTGCAAGAAGATATTAAAACACGTTTCTTCTTTGGAAAAGTTTCAAGAAATGCTAATACGTACGAGATAAAAAGGTTCGTTTTCATAGATTTTTTAGTTTGACTCATTTTTAACGAAGCTAAGCGCGAGGTCGACCTCGGAGACGGAGATCATCGAGTTAGGTGCCTCGCCCTGTATATTATTTTTTATTTCGAAGTAGGAAAAACGTGGCTTACCTGCCGAGACCAAAAGCACTTTAGAATCCGATAGAACCGAGAACTCACCTGTCTCTTCAAATCCGAACACCTGTCACCCTCGTTGTTCGTCTTCTGCGGCGTCCGTTGCTCGTTCTCGCGTTTCCGCGTCGGGTTCGCCGTTCTTCCAAACAGATCGTCCTCGAACTGTTTGATCTGCATCTGATGTTGCGTGATGTTCATCAGCGAGTCCTGGTCGAAGCAGATTTCTTTCAACGTGGCATCGTTAACCGTGTCCTCGATCATTTTGTCACCGTCTTGGAACACCGGATTAATCGTCGATAACCTATTCGTGACATTGCTCCGGATCGTCGGTTCGACGGGCTTAGCCACGCACCGCGATCTATCATCCGTTATCGTCGAGCTTTTATCAGTCGCGTTCAGGTGCTCCGGGGTGAGGGTTTTGTCATTCTCGGCCTCGCTCTCGCTCTCGCTCTCGTACAATCTTCCGGACTCCTTGTAGTCGTTCTCCTTATCGGAACCCTTGTGTAGCCGCGAAACCGAGGGGTCCTTGTTCGAAGCTCGAAGACGACCAACGCCGACGCCGACGCCACTGGAATCGCATTTCCGTTTCGACACCGCGCAGTAATCGCCGATCAGCTTCTCCGTATCGACGTTCGCCATAATTTCGTCAAAATTGTCGTGCATCAAGCATGCATCCTCTTTGCTCTTTTGTTTCGCGGACTCTTTGTTGTTGACAGGCGTCGCCAGCGTCACTCTTTGAATGTTCCTAACTGTATCTATGATCGCTCCGAAGTCCGGCGAGTCGTTTTCGTCAAAAGATCCTCTGTTCGAGGAGTTCCGTACCATCTCGGCGTTCGATTTCTCGGAGTTCGAGTCGGTCTCCGACAGGAATAAACTCCTCCGTTTAAAGGGAGCCGTTCTCTTGTGTATCACCGACGAGTCCAAGGTCGAAGACGTCGCGCCACCATTGTCGGTCCTCCTCTCGTTGGGCTTGTTTGCCGATACGGCGACGGGGACGCGTCCCTCCGTTTTCCCTCTCCTCGAGTATCTGTCCGTCGGCTTCAGGTCCGTCGGCTTCAGGTCCTTCGACCAGCTGTTCAAGATTAAGTTCACATCGTTGTAACTGTTCGAATCCGGGGAGATCGATCGTTTTCGTTTGGTTGCGAGTCCCGTTCCCTCCTTACGAGACAGTGGCGTATTATTCTTCTTGGAGCTCGACGAGCTACTGGCGGCCAACGGTACGATGCGCTTGTAGACCATTTTTTGCTCCTTCGACGCGTCTTCTTTGTTCTCCGCGTCCGAGTCGGAACTCAAAAGCACAGTCTCCGTGCGACGAGTACTCTGACCGACAGGACAATTCGTTTTGACGCGATGCTTTCTTTTGATTCTATCATCCTTGGTGTACGTAGCACCTTTGAACGAGAAACTGTTGCAAGAATTCTCCTCCTGATCGTTGTCATCCGTCGTCCTCTTCATCGTTTCAACCAGGTTGTCTCGGCTGGCGGATCGCTTTCTCTTTTTACGCGATGTAACGTCTACCTCCGATCCCTCGGAACCCTGCCGCGAGGTCCTCGCGAGAGCCGTCGAATGAACGCTCCTTGTATCGGACAAGTTGCTCCTCTCGGCGACAAAATCGTCCTCGCCCTGTTGCTTCGTGGCTGGCCGAGTGTCGGTGGTAGGAGATTCCAGGGAAAGGAACTTCAGCTGAGAGTCGTTTTTCGGTGACAACATCTTGATGCTCCTCTCGAGCATCGTGTTATCGGGTGGGGGCTGCTGACGAACCGGCACGGTACCGTACTCTTCTGTCTCGTAGATAGAAACAAAGAGGATGTCGTTCGAGTCGCGAAGTTCGCTGGCAACGGTAGCTGACACGATATCTTTAGACAGCGTATCGTAACTCTCGATATTGAGTTTCGAAGCACTCGGTATATGAGGAGATACGACTGTAGAATTAGATGATTGGCTTCGAATCTCTAATACCTTGCTAACAGGAAGTACCTTTTCCGATGTTTCCCGCGCGGTGACCGCAGCGTCTTCTCTCCCCGCTGCTAAATTACTTTCGCCCCGCGACACCGCGTTCTTCGCCGTGACTCTCGTATTATTGCCAAAACTATTCTCCGACATAAGTTTCGGAGGATTCTCCAGTTTCGCCGGGTTGCATAGTCTCTGCAACCTCTCGACACGGTCCTGAACTCGAAAGGACCGACGAATGGTGCTCCCGAGGTACAAGAACCTACAAGGCCTTCCGCGATACTTGACAACTTTCCCGAGCTTTTTGAACATGACCAGAGACTTCTCCTGCCGTTTGTTCTCCGGTTTCTCGCTCTCCGGCTTGTTGACAGTCCCAGCATCTCTGACGTGTTCGTCCTCCACCCTGTTATTTCTGTCGGGTTTCTCCCCCGTCTCCGTCGATTTCGTTTCGATGGCGCATCTCTCAGCGTTTCGCCCGATCTCACGATTCAAGTCACGTTTCACAGCGAGGAGTCGCGAGTCGGCTCTAGCGGCCGCAGGATCATCCAATGTAGAATCGATGTCGCGTCGCTTTAGAGACAACCTGTTAGGCAGAGGGGTCGAGGACTGAAGGATGACCGCGGGTTGAGGTTCGCTCGTCACGACCGTTTTCGCTTCCATCGACGGAGAAACGTAGCCGTCCAGGAGATTCGGGCTATCGAGATTCTCCCTGGACTGCGTAGTCGGAGTCGCGTCGATCGAGGACCTCTTGGTTCCCTTGCTCGGCGTCCAACAGAGACCTAGTTCCTCCAGGAAACGTCTCTCCGGATCGTTGTCGTTACGCGGCCGGTTTTCAATTTCCAATTCCCGCTTGCCGTCCTCCACCCCGATGATGTCGTTCATCTGATAACTGTTCAGATTTCTTATGCGCACCTGTTCGCCCTGCTCGAGTTCGACGAAGGACGACTCCCCCGCAGGCCGACCCTCCGTCAGCATCGATCCGTTGTTCTTGTCCCCGGGCTGCTGTTCCCGCCTATCCTTGTGCACCTGCGATTTCTCATTCGCGTCGTTATCCGCGACACTCGGCCCCTCCGCGCTTCTTCTTGTAGATCTCCTCGGGAGTTTTTTCTGCTTCGGCGCCGGCTCCTTTACGGATTCATCTGTCGACTTCTTGTTCTTGTTCTCAATGCTCACGTTCAAGGATCTGATCTTCTTCCTCGAGCGCATTTCTTTGCCGAACTGGACCACCGAGGTCCAGTTCTTCTTCGTCGACGGCAGCAGGTCGCACGGGGACGTCTTGTGAATGTCGCGCGGTGTTCTGTCTTCGCTGCGATCCTGGACAACGTCGTCGCCGGTACTGGAGGTACTTCGTCTTTGATCGACTCGATCCGTTTGCATTCTACCGCTTACCTCGTTCGCTCTCGAGGTCAACGTTGACGAACTTTGCCGGGACTCTCTCGCTTTGATCATCCTTTTGCGACCGTCCTCGTCCTTTTGATCTCTCGAGGACACGTCCTCCGAGTTACCGTTATCTCTGACGGTAGCGATACGTTCGGGCTCATGCTCAATCGTCGAAACTTTGTACTGCGAGATAGAACGTACCAGACTGTTGTTCGGGTTGCTTTTGGGAGGTTTGATTAGGTTCGAATTGTAGAAGTCCATGTTGTCCGGTAGAGTTTCTAGCCAACTTTGTATCTTTAACTCCGTCGAGTTCTCATCCGAATAACTCGAGGCTAGAGCTTGCTTTGGAAAGTATTTCGCTATGCTACTGGTGTCCGAGGAGGTGTCTTTTTTAGTTTTACCATTCTTGGATCTCCTCGATTTCGACGAGGCGCGCTTCGCTTGCGAGCTTGCCGGTTTCATCGGTTTCGGCTGCGCGTACGAGCAACCCGGCTGATTGTACTCTTCTTGCTCGGGTATTGCGGTGTCCGTGTTATCGGACGAACAGCTTTCCCGTGTGCTGCGCGGTCTCGATACGTGCGTCGATACTGTAACATACACACAACCATGCTAAAGGTTAATTACCGCAACATGCGTCGATTAAAATTTTCGAGAACGAGGGAAACGCGGACGAAAAATTGACTGGACTGTGGCTGACGAATTCGAGCGTGTTGATTTTCGGGTTGTATCAAAGGTGTCGACACGGGTCGAACCTTCGAACGGCGGACCATCCTTACAATGTTCTATAGAACACTTATTTTTTGCTTTTAATTACTTTAAACCGCTGAAACTGATACATTAATGTTCATAAATATTTTTAATCCGTCTACTGCTTTCAATTGCACCTGTTCATTTTTATCGTAACAACTCGTATATCATTGACCCTGAAGTATTATTAGCCCCGCGGAGATTGCCGTTTTCAATACAGTATCCGAAAGATATTTTTACATTTTTTACACAACATTTACAGAAAAATTTGGATAGGTCAGTCGTTCCTAATGCATAGCAAGTGCGCGTCGTTCATCTCTTTCTCCGTTCTCGGTATATCCGTGACTACGTTGCTATGTTAGCATTTCCCGTACAAAAAGATTTCGCATGCATCCGTTAGATTAACTATCAAGAACGTCGGACGGAAGCGAGTGTCTTGTCAAACTGATGAAAAGTTCTATTAGAATTGTAAATCCAAGGAAAAAGGGAACAGTATAATTTGCAATAGCTTTTGCTACGTCCTTGGATTTTTGGAGTTTTATTTGATAGTTTTCTCTTTTTACTACGTAAACATTAAAAAATTGGCCTTTTTAGGAATTCTTTCCAGAAAAGCTGCTGAACCTTTTACGTTGGGATTTCGCACACATATTTATCGGTATCTGAAGCGCGCGTGTAATTCTTTTCAAGTAAAAATAATTAAAATTATGTTAATTCTATAGAGTATAGTTTCATAAACATCGGTCGACGGTTGTCATGATTCTGTTAGTCCATAGAACCGGTCGTTTTTTGTTTACATCGCCCAACGCTAACACAAAACCGTGAGATATTGAGACGTGACATTCGACTGATATTGAAGTAAAAAATTTGTGTTTTTCTGCGTGTTTTGTACGTTCTGTGTGTTACGGAACATAGTTTTCAGATAATACATTTATCCTTGCTTCTCCGGATACGAGGACTGCTACAGTGGGGCTAATTAAATTTTTAAACAAAGTGCCTGTTAAACGTCCTCCGCAGGAATTTTCCGAGATGCAGCGACACACGTAAACGTTAAGACCTCGTAAAACATTGAACTTTTGGATAGCAGCAGGTAGCATCCGAATCCCAAACAACGGAGGAGGATCTAAATGTTTGAAAGACTCGTTCCACTCTGTGAAACGGATAGCTGACCCGAGTGAACCTGATATCGTGGCGCATAGACGTATACACGTGAAGAAGTATTTTCTGCAAACAACGCTATCACGGGCGGTACAATAATTCTCTGCAAATTTACAGCGTTACGATTTTATCTGGACAATTTTCTACTTTCGCGAGATCAAAAAATAGATAAAATATTTTGAATATCAGCCATCCGTGTTAGTGTTATGCACACTCGTTTAAGAGTAAAACTGACCATAATTTCCATGATATTTTCTAAAGAATACTACGGACAGTTTTTTGGACTTTATTGTACCAAAGGGCCAGATTTATTTTTATTAACGTTCCATCGACACGTAGCACAAAATGAGACTGACTTTGATCTCAGAGTTGTTTTTATTATTTTTTTATTTCAGATTAAAAGATTACAAATACGTGCAAAATTTTCTTACGTTTAAATGACTTGACATTTTTTATTTTCACAAGGAAACTTCTTAACAAAAGAAGAGACACGTTCTTCGAAGATCCCAATTTGAATTCTTTTTTAGCATGCTACGAATGCGTACGGGCATGTAATGAGAATCATAACAACATTGATAGTCGTTTTCTGGAAAGAGAATGGTAATACGAATGGAATGCACTCACCGTCGATGGCAACATCCTTTTGTATCGCTTCGATCAGTTTCGCTAATCTATCGATGTATATTTCTATATGCTCGTCTTCGCGTATATTGCGTCGGTGTATAAAGGAGTTGCACAATGGGCAGGCTGCATTCTTGCTTCGCAACACCTTTTGGATGCACTCCCGACAAAATCGATGCCCGCATCGTGTTCGTATTGCATTTGTCATGGTTTGCAGACTGAAACGTAAAACGTGTAGTATTTTACATAACTGGCTTTAATTTTTAATAGGCGACCAGTTTAAAATAGTAACTTGTAACGCGTATGTTCCGTTTCGATATTAAAAATATCAAAAGATCGAGAGTTTCGTTTCGTTTACGAGTAATCTGTATTAAAGAAGAGCAGGTGCAACGAAGTTGTAATTAAAAACTAGTTGGAGCATTTACAATAATATACAATGATCGTTACGTAAACAGAAATTGCATCGGTTTTGTAATATACGTCAGATTAAAGAGCAAGTTTTCTTATCTCGTTCGCCGATAAAGACCGATATGTAGACCGATATTAATAATGTTAGTTTTATTAGTTCCTACCGCTCCCTTCGATTCTACGTAAAATTGTGCATACTAGAATAGCTGCTAACATATCGCATAGCAAAACATTATAGAACCGCATAGTAGAAAATGCAAAGTGTTTTATTTAATTCGATATCTTCTATAATCGATAAACAATCTGATTAACTATTATTGTATTTGGAGTAACACGATGAAGCGACTAACTATATTTACACGTTAATACTACGCACATGCTCATTCATAAATGTTCCAAAATACTCCGGTAAACAGAACTAAACATAACCTATACCGTAACGTAAAAACTAACAGAAAACAACCATTCGCCGATGTACATTAAATTACATTGAAAAATTGGTGTATCTGGAGTGTGATTTCGTTAATACCGGTGGAAAACTTACCAAATTGTACATTGTAAACTTTTCTGCATATTCTGTATCAATTCTGACAGATTGTCAGCGATCACAAGTGCTTCCTCCATCATCTTGTTTGTCTTTAGCGACGATCACATCAGGAACGTATCGTGTTTATATTATGTCCACTTTGTGACACAAAACGTGTAATAATTTAATAATTGGCGCGCCCACATTCTACCATTCTTAACTAAAGCTACTCTAATTTATAACACTTGTCAACACTGCTCGATCAGTTTACTGATTCAGCCACGTGATTCATGGTGGCGTTGCGATCGATCGCTCAATATGGCGCGAAGATCTGTGCGAGAACGTCCATTTGGCATTCGGTATTCCGGTATAATTGCGAGCAGAGAGAATTGCGAGTTTATTTTAATTTCACGAACTGAATCTGTGACTCGGCGTCAAATTGCCACAGTGATAAAAAATCGATAAAATGACAAGCTAAACAATTATTTTTCGATGTTTTTCATTCAAATTGACGAGTTAACATATACATCTTACAATTAGGTTTTTCTAAATAGTAAAGTAATAATTGTCTGTGAGCAGTTTTTTCTCTCTTCGAACGAGGCGATTAGTTTGAATTTTCTATAATTCGATGAAACTCGAATGTTATTATTTTGCAGGAATCGTGATAGCAATGAATAATCCGGTGTCACCGAACATGCGCAGCAGACAGGAAGCCCGATAGTGCGACAATGATGACTATCGCAGAAGAGACCTGTTGATGACGTTATGGGGTGGATCTATTTTGCCAGTATTTTGCTCCTCTCCTTATGCGGTGAGTTTTTCTCAAGCGATCTGCTAATATCTGGCACATCGTTGTCGTAAAGTAAATTGTGAGCAACTTTTACATTTTTCTATATGTATATGTATATGTATATGTATACGTCATCATTAAAGTTTAGTTATATTTTCGCGAGAAAGAGAACTAAAAGTTATTGCTACACGTTTCGCATCGCCAATTCAGCATAAACACCGATTTATTTGACGCTTCCGCTTCGAGGATTAATTGAAAGTATTTAATGGTTTCTTTCTGAATATTTAGACGCTTCTCGGATATAGATTTTTTTTTTAACGCTTTGTTAGCGTCAAGAGCCTAATACGTATACTCGAAGACGTACTCGCTTTGAAACTGTTCAATTAAATCAAGACAGTCTCGAAGCAGTTAAAGTTTTCTCTCCTGGGACCAATTAGGTTAGGTCGCGTTGAGAGCACATTTTAAAAAAGTTCCGATATGGAATGGCTATTAAAAACTGTGGTAACATTTAACATTAACGGCGAGTCATCGAATGATATCGTTCAAGCGATACTCTTACCGCAAAACTTTTTCGCGCGTTAGTCGAAATCTAAAATTTTCGGGGTCTGTAGAACACAATTTAACAATAGAATGATAAATTAAGTGGGTGGTACTTCTGAGAAACAATATATGTATCGGTATGTGTATTTTATTGAAGGAACTTGGAATTTTACGAACAATTACAACGATTAACAAAATAATGGATAGTTTCATTGGAGAGTTATAAATTATAACGAAGTTGTTTTTCTTTCTTGCGATCTATACCAAGCTGGTACGATAAAATTAATGTTTTTATGTGACCATCAACAGGTGTACGTTAAAGGTGCTGTGAAAATTTCTGTGACATGTGCAATGTTCCGGGTGAAATTAATTTCATATCTTTAACACTGCAAAATAGTTTTTTACATTTCTTAGTGATTATGCATGCTAACGAACTGGCACCGAAAGATTTAAGATCCGGTAAATTTATTCAAAGATATCATCCTGCAAATATACGATCAAAGCGAGCACGCGTTCTGTCCTTAAAATACTATGTAGTTATCAATTATGATATATAAAAAAATGTATCCTGAATAAATTTACCAGAAATAAATCAACTGCGTTGGCAGAGATGACAAAGCACAAACCCATCCATAAAATCAGCCTAAAATAGTGCATATACTTAAGCTAAAAATATGACAAATTATAAGTTACCAATTGAAATCCGTTGTTGTATGGTTAATTAAGTGTATACACGTTTACCGCAGACATTATTATGTACCTACACACCTACTACCATAACCCTATAATAGTGTCACGACATATCATGTGACCGAAAGCCACAAAGTTTATTATCACTGGGGTAGGAGATTCTGGCTACTCGAGGTCGTTGCCGATGTAATTATATAATTTACATTATATAGAAAGATTTCAATGACCTCGTGGGCCCTCGTGGGCCATATAATAGGTTTCTCCGTGCGCGTGTCAGCTTTCTCAAGCCACGCGAGGGGGGGGGGGGGGGGGGTGTTTGTGGGGGGGGGGGGGGGGGGGGGGGGGGGGGTAGCTTTGTTAGCTGCAGGGAAGTTGAGAAGCCAAGATCTTCAGGCCCCAGAGCGTATGAGTGGCAGCGACTAACAATAATTTGATCGGTATCCATTGGTTTTTCACGCTGCTTTGGATAAATAAGTGGCGGGATTGCCGTTGCCACAAGGTGGTGGTGGGATGGGTGCCCATGGACAGCCGCAGGCTGGTTCGCCGAGCACCCCGGGCCTCGGCGGTGGCACAGCTGGCGGCGGCGCGAGCAGCACCCTCGGCGCTGCTGGCGGCGGTGCTTCCGGCTCCGGCACCGGCATCGTCGGTGGGACCGGTGGGACCGGTGGGGTTGGTCTCGGTGTTACCGGGGGCACTACCGGCGGTGGAGCCGGTGGCGGTGCCGCCGGTGGCGGTACCGCCGGTGGCGGTACCACCGGTGGCGGTACCGCCGCTAACAACGTTACAGGTTATCCCTCACAGCAAAATCGTCGGCGAGGGTGGCGCAACTGGCGCCGCGACGACCCCACCCACATGAAAGGCCTCTGGAACTCGAAGGGACCCCTAGGTAAACCAATCATTCCTTATTCTTATCTTTAGACTTAGGATTCTCATGCATTCTCACGCGTTAAGAAAGAAAATCAATTTTATGCTGCTTGCCGTCACCAGATCCCATAACCGTAAATACTAGGTGACTCGTGAATTTCTTTCACCCCTTTTGGGTCCCTTGAATCCAGCTCGAATTTGTATGTCAAGACACGAATCGCTGAGAATTTTTAAGTTGGGTGGTGCGTCACATGTGTGAGGATGAGCGAGGGTGATTGTGTTCCCCTTAATTTCCCCAGTCCGACGACACTGTCTAGTATACAGGACACAGGGTGTCCCAAAAGTGGTCCCTGAGGTTATTCGAAGTAACTTTGAAGACCGCGGGCAAGACTCTATAACAAATCCTTCTAAGGCTAAATGGCAACTCGCCATCGACCAATTTCCTTTAAGAACACGTTGGCGCTAACAGGTACGGGTGTCCGTTCGTTCTTGCGCACGACGCGACATCTCTAATTGGCTGAACTCCAACGTTACGCGGCCACTGCTGTTAAAACCGACGCCGAAGAGGTATTCATAAATTCGAGTAAAACAATCGACGGTGCAGAGACTGGGTTCAAGAGTTGGAGTTAAAGACTCCAGTAGCTGACTTTGCGAAATGGTTATGGACTATGGTGACGGGAAGTGTAGAGGAGGTATAGCGAAGTCTTGCAACTGATACGGGATCTAATTGGTACCGATAAGAATAGAGAGGAATGCTGTATGTTGTGCGGATATTATAATTTGACTACTGGTCCGATCGATATCTAGTTGCCAGACTGCGGAGTTTTTATCGGAAGTTTTTTTTCTCTATGTGCATCGAGAAAAAGTGTTCGACTTCGCTATATTTTTCTCCGAGTTAGTGCACGTCGTTATGGGAATGACAATGTTATGGAACGGTGTCTGCCTTTTCTGTCCAGTTTGTGGTCGCATTCCCCTAACTTCTAGATCGGTAATCGTTTGACTAAATAAGCTTTCTACGTGTCTCACACACACACCCACTGTTCCCCACTTTAACTTTCAAATCATTCAGAGCGTACCGAATTAGGAAAAGGAAACCATCGGCAATTTCTGGAACTGTCAAAAAGTCATTGCTGTTGTTTGACCGAATGAGACTCTGGGGTGATCGAATCTGTCGAAATGTTCAGATTGTACAATAATTAATTGGGCCAAGTATCCTGCTTTTTACATCCACTGTGCGTGGATGAACTTGAAAGATTGTTCGGTAGTCAAGGTGCGGATGCATGTAACATCTACTTACGATTTCTAATCGGTGTACCGAGGTTATTGGCGAAAGTTAGGTCGCCATCGATGGATCCGTCTATAAGATGGTGATTTTCTTTAATCGTCGACGTTGATAACTACTTCGCCAATGGCTGTGTATCAGATATCGCGGTCACGTACCAAACTATTTAATCCGTAAGAAGTATGTAGACACAGGGGAACACCGTAATCCGCGTAGCTTCTTGTACATTGTGTTTCCCCGAGCCCCGAGCCCCGAGCCCCGAGGTAACCGACAAAGTTCTTCTACAAGTTTGGCGTGTTACGGTTATAATTCATTCGCAGTGTCCTAAACGCGTATACGTGGTAAATGTGGTTCACGGAGCTGACGACTTTCGCCATTAACGTCTTCAGATTTTCTCGGATCATCGATTCACTCCCGACCTCATTCTAATTTTTCCCATTCGGCCGGCTGGATTCACTTTTTTACACTCCATTTATTCGATACTCATCGGTTATAAATATCTTCGCTGTCGGCGATTTGCAATTTTATTCGGAGTCCTCTATCAGCAAGTTTATGTCCAGCACGGTAAAATTACGCTTTGAACGGATTGTTGATCGTCGATATAAAGTTATGTTTCCAATTAACAGTATTAAATTGCATGCGCTACTTGAGTGAAATACTTGCTGTAAATGTGTTAGAGCGTGCTTTCAAAATTATATTTTGGCTGGGAATGCGTTTACTCTAAAGTGACCGGTAGACAGCGGATTTTATGCATCCATGGCAAAATTGAGTAGACGTAACATGAAACTGTAAACACATTGGAAGAATTAAAAATACGGTCATGCTATTTTCAGCCTTTATATTATACTTAATATTTATCTCTATAGAAATGGTAGAATTTCATCTCGATAAATCCACAAATAATTACATCGTTGACAGTTACGCGTTGAATAGTCGCGCGTCGCGCGTCGGCTCTAATAGTTCGCTGAAGGGTTAATATCGACGCGCCGCGCCATGCCATGGCCTTTAATTTGCGATAATCTCGAATATTTCCCGCGGCTATCGTCTGAAACTTTTACGTTGCTTATTCCGGCTTGCTGGCTTATCGTCGTAAGCAATTTCCCGACATGTCGCGAACGAAACTTTTCAGGTTTATGAACTTACTTTAGAAGCAGCAGCAGTCAGAAAGTCTTATATCGCGACACGGACTCGTAAAACATTTCCGCGGATAGTTCAATTTCTTGGAAAGCCGTTCCGTATGGTATTGTCGTACGTGTCACTCTCAGATGGAATAGTAAATCAAGGATATTTTCGCGCGTGCGGAGACAATAGGGCTATCGTAGAGACCCGATCTTTACGATTTTTGAAGAGAATTCCACCGGTTCTGCGATTCCTTGGCACGATTCGTCTTCTCGCGTCCAATACGTGTCGATTTACCCGTAAATCCAAGATAATAGACCGAGCGACGTGAAAAATTCATGAAACGGACGAACGGTACGCGCCTTTTCGCTCACACCCTTCGTATTCAGATTTCGGATTTAACTTTCAGATACTAGGTAAACCATGATCTTAGGCTGTGCCCGTGTTCGGTGACGAATACGTTGGCATCTGTCTGGACTGCTGCTAATAAAATGTGTGCCTGTATGTAGAAGCGTATAAATGTTTCGTACTTACTCCGGACAGAAGATATATAAGGTCGTTGCACAGGAGATACACGATTCTACGGTGGCCGTGGTATACAGGATTTTTATCAAGAAATATACCGCTACGACTCTTAGTTTATTACCGTAGAATTTCATAGATCGGAATTTCTTGTGTCGAAAACCAAATCCAAACAACGCGTACAGCAGAAATTCGATTTCACGATTTCCCTCGCTGCAATCGTTAGCGCAGAAATGAAAATCAGCTTCGAATTCGTGATTCCTCGAACGCAGCGCGTCTCCGAACACGCGAATCTGCATAAAGTTTCGCAGTCTAGTTACCGCCGAACGACTTCACTTTTCCATCGCGGGGCATCGTACACATTTCACCACCGACGATGAACTTAAACGTCTCGAACTAGAGGAAGCTTTCTCTCGACCACCTGGCTCTCCATTCGATCGATAGACCCTGCATACTTTCCTTCGGCACGATAACGATATTCCGGCATGCAACGCACGTGTCCACGATCCCTGCAACCACGTCAACCTCGTATATAACACGGACGACCATAGGTGATCTCCTGAATGCCCAGACTCTTTAGGTAACGCGGAGGCGTACATCTTCCTGGCGTTGCTGATCGGTTTCGTGACCGTGGTGGTCGGTTGCTGGCTGTCGGACAACTGTTGGTCCCCGGAACCAGAGGGGGTGGTCACCCTCGCATAGCCTAGCGCAGACTTCCGTTCGTCCAGGCGATAACAACTAGTAGGCGGGCCCTCCACCGGAAGTATACCGGACATCGTCCACACGGAGGATGGCAACGACGCCGGGAATCAACGACCGTTGCTCGACATCAACGACAACCACACGCTTCCGATTATCTGACAACGCGCGAAATTCTGTACGGCGAACACCTTTCGCGACGCATTCTAGTCCGCTGCTGTTCCGCAAGCCTCGTGGGCGGTAGAGTTACCAGAACGAGGGATTTCTGGAATAAATAGTGGGGGAAATATGCTACAGTCAGAATCTGACAATGAGTGACGCCACCAAGCTATGTATCGTGTAGTCCCGGCTTGGGCAAATGGTGGCGCGCGACAGTGTGGCCAGATTAGGAGAAACGAGGGGAATAGAGTTACCCTCTCTCCGTCATTAGAATCATGTAGATTTGGAGAAAAGTCTTGATCTGGCCGTTCGTTGCCCGCCGATTTGTTTATGTTCGGAAAATTAAAAGTACGCCGCTCGTATGGACGATAGCCGAACAGCAGTGTACCGGACTGTCATAGAACGCTGATAACGGTAGGGGGAGGGGGGCAGCAAACAGGGGTGCTAAAGGTGCACCATCGAGACAGGTGGGCCACCAGAGCGTGGTACCATTTGTTCATCGAAATATCGAAATATCGACATATCCGGCCGACAGGACGCGATCATTGCCTCGATCCGATCGCAAAGATATCGCCGATCTCGACATATGTAGTAGCATACAGAGATCCTAAGTTGCCGAACATCTACAAACTGATCAGCACATAGGTAAAGATTTCGAGTCTAGACGGTTGCTCAGCGTTACCAGGTCGGAGGATCCGAGAGACGAATAGTGGGGGAAATGCACTGTAGTCGGAAACTGAGTGACGTCACGGAGCTAATCTATTCCACCCGCCAGCCTGACGGGCGACCGATGATGTCGTGATTCGTGCCGAGGGTCGGGAAGGAAAGTATCGTTGGGTTAGGTAAGTACGTGGCCAAGCGGTACTATTAGCTAGATAACCTAGCCTAACCTTACGGTACGTTTCTTCCCTTCCCCATCCACGGTACGGATCGTGACTTCGCTAGGTATCCCCACTATCGGTAGGACAATTCTCGGAACGTGACGTCTGCGATCCCAATAGGGGATGTTTCGCGGCAACGCTGCTCCTGCTAGTTCCACCTGATCCTTTCCAGGAAACCTCACCTACCAGATTGTTCATAATAATACATTAATACAATTTGTAGGTGCTCGACAACTTAGGATCTCTGCGCTGTAGTGCTCGTTCAAATTTGCAAAGTTTGGGATCCAGTAGCGACATTCGTGCGTCACAGGGTAGCGTATCTCTTCCGGGAATTGACACGAGCACAGAGACAAAGCAGGGCATTGGATATACGGTAGTGCTCGGTTAAATTTACATCGGTTAGGAAGCCAGCAGTCAAGAGGTTATTTTTTATTGAACCTTCCGTATTGGGGTTGGGCGCACGTATTTATTGGTCTCGTTACCGCGCCAGCAATTATCTAAAATGACTGATATTTTGAAGCTTTGAAACTTCAGAAATTCAATTTCGTGGACATCACTTTAACGCAGTTAATACGCTGAACATGCGATAACTCGATTAACTTACCCTGTAACGCAAAGATTGAACTGAATCGGTGTCCCGAAGGTCCTGCGACCTCCTATAGAGCACGAGGCACAAAGCGGGGAGAAGCGCGGATGCGTCGTGGAGACGCGAGCGTTACAGTTTTCGACAAAAGCCGAGCACTACCTGTACATCGTTCCGTTTTGTTCCCGGGGTTGTTTTGTTTACGGCGCGGCCGCGATTAATCGGCGCAAAATATCGAATAAACAAGATCGATAAAGCGATCCGAGAAGACCGTGGGCGATCGACGAGATCGAGGCTCGATTATTCGTACCCGATTGGCCCGCCGAGAACGACCGATCTCTCGCGATAGACGTTCGGTCCGATCCCGCGGCTTTCCAACCGTGAAAGCTAGACGAGCGTGGATTATCGGGTTAATTCGCGGGGCCGTCGAGCCTCGCCGCGATGAAATATGAAAGTAGAGAGCCGCTTTGAAGCTCGTAGTTAGGCGAAAATCCGGAGTGGGTCAATAATTTCGTTTCGGGGCCCGCTGATGGTTTTCGATGATGGCGTCGCGACACGGCGCGCCGCGCGCCGCGCGCCGGGTCAATCGCGTTGAAACGAGCATGGTAATTAGCCGGCGGAACACGAGAGAATCAGGATCGTCCCTTGCACACACCTGTGCGCGACGTGCCACGATCCACCGTCTGTCTCAATCACCGGCCAGGAGAGTTTATACCGCTGCATCGGCGAGCTGCAAGCTTCCGTGAAGGACTATAGAACCGCGAAGGTTCAATCTTCGAGCGCTAACCCGCTACGCGTTCATCCCCTCGATCATTGTACTCGAGAGAGCCTGTTGTTGTACGATAGTAAATGATCATTTTTTTATGAAAACGACACGTCGCCGAGGGTACGTTTTACTTCTGTCTATTGGTAGGCGTAGAACGGAGTTACGCGCACGCGTGTGTGTATGTATGTATGCATGTACGTATGTGTGTGTGCGTGCGTGCGTGCGTGTGTGCGTATTTCTTTTTCGGTTCAGCAGATTGTGGCAGCCGGTTTCGATGATCTCGCGACGAGGAATTCGTTGGACATGATTTGTAAACACTTAATGTTCGAATCTGGTGGGCCACGCTTAGGATGAAATTGTGTACCTGACAGATTAGATTTGTATCCTTTATGCCGCGGCGCAGGTGGATCGACGCGATAAAGACTCCGCGAATCAGTCGGCGATGCGGATTAGTTGATCGGTGAAAGTATCATTTGATTGAACTCGATTTGCAATACACGGAGAATGAGAGTCCAGTTATCGATACGCGGTACGATGCGAGATCGATTTGTTAGATCAGCACGTTATCCACCCATAATTTTGCAATCATTGGAAAGCGATAGTCATTGAACGGTTATTAGATTTTTATCTTATATTATATTGTATCTTTATGTTCTCGATAACTTATCGGCAGAATTTATTTCAGTACCTTTAGTATCGTGTACCTTTTTCGTTCTACCGCGAATCTCGCGTTAGGAACTTCGAGTTGATGGTTTCGTTCTTATTTAAGGGCGAACAACCGTTTGATATTAGGAGGCAAGGGGCCTCGAAAGAAAGTTTGTTTATTTGTCTCGCTTAAAACGCCGCAGCCCGGAGGCATCGAGGATCACCGGCGCGGAGGCCGCGTTGCGCCGTATTGCAGCTTCCTAAGAATGATAGAGATATTCATGAATTCCTTATGGCCTCGGTGAAGAACTTCTTCGGTTGAATATACGGTATAACGGGGGCGACAAGAGCTCTCGCCCCGGAATCCGGCATTATGTACGATCGTAGCGGCTTAAAAGTTTTCGCAACCCGCTGCCACATCCTGCGTCTCTGCGAGTTTCTACGGATTTTGCTTTCAATTAGATAGCGACGATTGTCTTCCCCGACGAGATGGCTAACAGGGGAGGGGCGGTCGTTTACCTTCTAACCGAGCAGCGAGGTCGCTTCGTTTATTGAAAGCGTTGCCGCTGCGTGCTATTGTAAAAAGAAGAAGATGAAAAAAACCGCAGAAAACCGAACAAACGCGGATGACAAAAGAAAAGATAATGAGCGGATCGTTTGTAATTTTGTAAGATTTATAATACATTAACAACACTTTCTACATGGAAAGTACCACGAAACTCAATCGTACGTCGTCGTCCCCTCGCGTTTGAAACTCGACCTTCGATCGGTGCTACCAGCGGAACCGTGCGTTTTCCATTAGGTCTGTAACAGCGGATTAACCGTGACAAATTCATGCACCTGCGTCACAGTGCACGCTGCGCGCGGTCCAGTGTGCATCGTGGAGACTCGATCGATGAGATTTATAGCGTTCTTACGTTTGCAACTGATCCCCCTCCTGCCCCACCCCGCCCCTCATCACCCACCACCTCGCTCTTCCTCGTCCTCCTCGCCACCGGATACTTTCGCGAATGGCCACACGGAATAATCAATTTCGAGCAGACTAACCTTCGAAGACCCTGTTCGAATAAAAAATTGCTCAACTTTTCCATTTACACGGCCAGGCCCCCCGAGTTGTTCCTGTTCTTTCGGCAACGTCGTGCGCACACGACTCGCATCCTGTTCCTTTTGTATGAAAATTAAGCGTGCGATCGAACGGCTTACTTCAAAAGAGAAACACTACGACATTATGTTGATTTTATTCGTAGACTTCGGATTTTATGCATTCGTGGCAAAAATAGATTGGCGAGATGCGAAAATGTAGAAGATTATTTCGACGAATTAAACGATGTTACGTTCTATTAAAATTATTGAAAGAGGAAACGCAGTTTTATTTGACTTCCGTTTCTGCCGATCGATTTGGGCAGCTTTTATTTTGCATAAAGATCCGCAGTCTAGGTGCTCGTATTTATCGACACAGTTGTAAGCATTCTACGACGTGGTAGACATTCTACGTAACCTGTTTACGCGTGGAACGTCTCGTCGGATTTATTTCGTATATCTGCAGAATAGGCGCAAAGGGCGTACGAAGGTTTTTACTATCCAGACACGTGTCGCGCCCCGACGTTCGCTGACGACAGTCGGCTCAAAATTCGCCTACGATAATCCAATGCGCGCCACATTGTCAGTCCGTAAAGATGCAGTGTTTAATTTCAAGGCGAGCAGTCAACCCTGGTTTCGTACGGGGATGTAGAACGTTTATGAAACCACCGGATAAAAATGAAGAATTAATTGTTAAACAAAATTCAGTGTACTTGGTTGCTATGTTGGATTCAATATCTATCGACTTACACAATAAATCGACGCGCGTTACGAATTATTCTCGATTATAGAAAACGCTTGAAAATTGATTATCGTTTCATTGGACTATGAAAGAGTTGTATTATTCTTTCAGATTTTTCCAAGGTTCTAGACTAGAAGAAGACCCATCTAGTTTATTTCTGCAACGATTTTCGTCGGAGCAGAAGGAGTTTTGAATCGGAACGGTATATCGATCCTGGTCCGGTACCGACAGAATATCGCGATCGCGATTGAAATTCGCAGTTACAGAGCATCGTGAATCCGAGTCTCGGAGAAGAGAAGGGCGATGTTTTTTCCGGGCGTCTAACATTTCCGGGGTCGGCGCAACCACGTTTTTCGTTTACGTCGATTAAATCGCAGGCGAGCGCGCGGAGAGGCCGTGGCCGGCGCGCAGCGGAAAAACTCGCGCGACCGATAAAAATAATTTATTTGCCGGCTGCTCTCGAGAGTGAAATTTTTGCGGATCCATTTCGCGGATGCAGACTGCGGGAAGCGATGAAATTTCGATGCACCGCGGCGCGGCGCAACGCCGAGACTCCCGCGCCCCTGCGAGACGCACGCCTATTTATGTACGGACGCTGCGCCGAACTGATACATCGAATCTCCCGTGAACAGGATCGAGTCGAAGGATTTTCTATGTCGATGTAATGTTGCATTGATACGCATGGCGTCGGACACACCGTGTTAGCGTTCGTGTACGAACTCCCAGAGATGTACCACCAGTTACACAGCTTTACAGTGCTGGATCGATTTGTCAAAGCCAAAGTTAGAGGCTCTGAAAAGAAAATTGCAAACAACCTCCGCTTCACCTTAAATTTACTCCTCGAGAAACGACTTGCTTCCCGATAGGTCTAACAGCAGCCGTTGCCGATGATTAATGTTGAAAGGGTAAAAATAATGGAGCAATTCGTTTGCCAAACCAATCAACTCCAGAGAAAATAAATGAATATACGTTCGAAAGAAAAGTTGTATATTTTTCTCGGTATTGTCGGAATTTTGGTGAGAGTTCATTACAATATTCGGACTTGTGGCGGCCAATGCTCCGTATTAAACCGTGCGCGCGTAACACGTTATCACGGGGCGGCGTTATTACGGTAACAATCGCGGCGTTAATTTCAGGCACCATTGTAATAATGGGACCTACCGTCAGATCTTCCGCATTCCGACATTCGTAGAGCGAGCCGCACAATTAGTGTAACTATGCGAAGCTGCGGTGACGTTTCCTTGTTCCCGCCGCTAACGCTCTCCTAATAAATAAGATAATCCACGCGTTAACCTAGTGTTGTTAAAAGGCAAACCGACGAACAAACAAGGTATAAAAATAATAGAAATACAAAGAAAATGCAAACACAACCGGAATTGAATATCTTTCGTAGATAAGCGTACACGCGATATTTATTTATCGTAAGGGCTGCGTTGTATCGTGACAAGGATCTCATACTCCTCGCATGCAATTTCAGGTCTCATCGATCTTCGAATCAGCACTGTAGGATACTGCTACTTAGACGGGACGGTAATTGACTAATTAAACTAATTGCAACGGCATCGGTATACGATAGCCCTTCGGATCCGAGAGATCAAATATTCAACCGGTACCGTCCAATAAAAGCTAATCGGAAATGTTCCTGCACTCTCCGCTCAAATTTTCTTATCGTATCGTTAATATTCTTATCTGGGTGCTATCTCCTCTTTTATTTCTTCATTTTGTTAATTCTTCTACCGGGTCGTCGTTCATTCTCAAATTCAAATTTTAGAAGCAGAATTTTATATTCCAACGGTTCATGGATTAGCGAATATCGTGCACAGTTGGCCCATACAAAGTCAATACTCTGCCTCCCCTTACTGGCAAGTAGTGTAACGCCAGCAGTCGAGAGCTACGGAAACACTGCACGGTAGCACTTTGTCACAGGTTGAGCGACTTGTTCTGGTAGAAATCTCATCCGAAGTTAGTTAAATGTTATTCGTCTCTGTTCCACTCCTGAGCACGAGCGGGAACATAAGTTCTGGTAGATATAAATATAAATCCGACATCGTTGATACGAGAGCGACGTCATTTTCGGGGAAGAATAATAATGAAATCATTTTACACCGAATAAAGTTTTAAAACCACCGGTGAAGATTAGACAAATTTTAATTTTCAATCTAACAAAATTATTAAAGAAAAACAAATTATTTATATATTTTGCAAGATCATTTTATCTGTACTTTTCATAATTTCCCTGCTTCGCGTTCTCATAAAATGCCCTTGCGTTCGGTAATTTAATTTATAAACAACTTGAAACTACTGAAAAATATTCTCGAGTTGATACGAGTCCCTCGAAAACCACACACGGTGGTTAATCCCTTCGAAGACTTCGTTTAAATTTCGACTTGCGTCAGCTAAACTAAGTTGTCATTTATCTTTATTGGATCTAACAACGAGCTGCAAGTAATTACTATACCTCTTAAAATTTTTCCCAGAAGTCCAATATACGGACCACGTTTTAGAACCTATCAAAGAGTTATTATAATTTAAAGGATGTTTGAACAATTACGCGAGTTTCTGTACAACGAGGCTCACCCAGTAGATGGAAACATGAAATTCACGTCCTAATTCGATAGCCAGTGGCTGCGGTGGGCAGTCAACGCGTTAATCTTCCGAAGTTCAGCAGACCGTCGCGGTTTCGCAATCCCGAGTTTGCCGTGACAATGCAACGCAGACTCTCTCTCCCTGGAAGAAATGATCGGTTACCACGAGGTCTCGAAAGAGAATAGCATAGTCGAGGGCGTGGTTTTCACTATAACTCATCGCTTTGACCGGAAGTTCCCCTTCGGCTATGGCTCGGAAGATCGAAACGCCTTTCGCGAACCCCTCGTCCCATACGGTCTCGTGAAATCCGATCAGAATTTCGACCGGAACATCGGCTCGACGACGCGACGCGACGGGCAGATAGCGTTGACTAAGCAGAGTATTTCAACGACATTCAACTGGCGTCATAACCTTTATTGTCGCTCGTTCGTCCATTGTCAGAGTCGCGCGCAACTTATCTTTTGTTCCCCTCTGAACGGAGAAAAGGGATTTGAACTTTGTCGCTGCTTCGGAAGATCCGATTCCACGGAAATCGTTCTCGTTTAACCTTCGCGAGGATTGTCGGAAAATTTTCGACCCGAATGCTCTTTTGTGCGTTATCCTTTAGACGTATCACAGAAATCTACGCTCTCGAACTAATTCATTCGATTAAACGAAGAAAATCCTTTCCGGTTTCCTTTCAGCAGACATTAATTTTGTGTACGTTGCAGAAAATATTTGTAGAAATATTGTATATTTTCCATTTTATTTCTCGACCTTTCTGGCTTATCGGTTTTTAGATTTTTATTGAAACGAAACGAGATTTTCACTCGACTCGGCAGAGCGATCTCAGTGTCGAGAAAACAGCATTTTTCATACGAAAAAGGAGGTCACTTTCGTATAAGTTGGATATACATTAATTTTACAATTTTACTATAATTATTTTAATAATAATTGCTATTGCGTTTGCAGAGGCGACGAATTTTCTGAAAATATCTGACTCGTGAGGTGGTCCGAGTATTACGCGACATACGTTCGTATATTCTACAGACTGATCCGAAATGACAAAGTGCATCGAAAGATCAAACAGACGAGGGATTAAGTTGCGAAAATGCGGTACCGATGAGGAGTTGAGAAAAAAGATGAGAAGTTTCTGAAAGGGGATAGCGGCCTCGAATAATGAAATAAGCCGTCATCCACGGTTGAAATGTTAATAATATTATTGATTACGCGTTGAATTTCCTCGGTTGTTTAAAGTTAGAAATTGAGCTAAGAGCGTGCGATCGTTGAAGATAATAGCACAGAGAGACGGAACAGCTCCTAATGGCTAAAGGAGATCAGCTGTCAGAGGCATCATAACTTTCCTCGAAAGAAACAATCATCCCGCGCGACGCGGTTTCATTTGACTTGCATCGAGGGACCGACAATATTTGCAACGTTGTTTGTCGTTCCAGAAAGTTTAATTGCTCAGTCTCTGGCTGTAATACGTTGAATATGTAAATCGTTGCCGTTCCTACAATTCTGGTTTCTACAATGCCGCGAGAAGAAAAATTTTCGCTGTTCTCTTTTCAATCGATTCGCCGCGGCCATTGTTCCGCGGCGAAACTCGTTCGACGACGAATCGTTGTTCCTGTAAAGTTGTCCGTTTGCAACTTTGCCCCCTCCCCCTCTTACGTTCTCGAATGAAAATTAAAATTTCAAGCGGGAAAAGGTGGGCGGAAAACTTTCCTTTTAGCGAGCACGAGGTGAAGCGTTCCGCGGCGAACAAGTATCGTCGAACAACTTCTAATTCCTGAGGGGGATTGTTCTGACCATGCATTAGGGGCTCAAGGTATCTCCTTGCTACCACCGTTTCGTAAAATTGATTTTTCTCAAGATTTCCGACTGTTTCATAAATTATTTTACGAAGGACCATCCGTATGCGACGCCCAGACAATGCCACTAATGTTTACGGATCGTGTCTTCTCAAATGACATAAGCCGTTTTGTTTTGGTAGAGGGTAGTACAATTTACATCGTTACGAAAATGCTACATGAGCCGCTCATTAGCCAAACCGATTAACTCTACAATAGAAAAGTAGAGAAAATCGATGAAAAGTAAAGCCCGATACGAAATATCGAAACACTTCGGTGGTTAATCGACTTGGCCTGTGAACGACTCGTTTCTCATTTCTCAATACTTTTTCCATAATAATCCGCAGTCTTCTCGCATCCAAGGGCACAATAACAGTGTCCCGAAGGAAACTGACTGGGGTTAAGGCGAATTTACGCTTGTTCACTTTGAATACGCTGTGTGTCCCGTCAGTTGATGGCTAGGCAAAAACACGATCTCATTTTTGTCACAAATGGAAGCATCTCTACACGAAAAACGAAATTAAATTCCAGCCTCTGATACATCCAAAGTGAAAAGTCTAGAATCGCCTTTGAAGAATCTAGAAATTAAATCGACATTCGATCGTTCATCCGAGTCTTCTGGATAAAATCTCGGTCGTAGGTAAGTTAAGTTTGTTCGACGATTGAGAGAGAGAGAGAGAGAGAGAGAGAGAGAGAGAGAGAGACCGATAATAAGCGTTAAAACGTAAAAATAGTTTATGTGCATCGGACATATGCCAGCAACGACGATATCCGGGAAAGCGAGGCTAACGCGTGAAATCAACGAAATTAGCCGTCGATGACTGCGATCTCCGATTCCGACGGTGCGAAACGTCTCGTGATTTCGAAAACATCGATCATTCGACCGTGTTTCTCCTGTGACCGGGATTTTCGGGTTCTTAGATAGAGCGGCGCAGGAGATGATTCGAGGATGAAACGAGAGAAAAGAAAAGAAAGAAATAAAGAAAGATGAATAAAAAAAAAACGAAAAAAAAGCCAACGTGATAATAACGTACTAAAGTGGACCAACGTCGAAGCCACACACCGGAAATTCTAAAAAACGAAGGGTCGTAGAAGTAGATGGACTCGCTTGAAAGTGTTTAGAGGTACACACCGCGTTAATCTTTCGGCCCGTCGATCCTTTTCTGACACAGCGCGCGAACGGTGTCGAAAAATCATGTTTCTTATCAAGATGGCAGGACTGTTCCGAGTTTTGTTGATCGTTCGATGTTTGCTGGAGCGCCTCGATGCATACCCATCGTCGAGGCATCGAAACAAATGGATCGATCGTTGTGGTTATTGGTTGTGGAATGTGTTCGGAGTAAAAAATTCGTTCGTGTTACGGAAACATTCCAGAATTGGTCGTTAGTTTTGTGACGAAGACGTTCAACGGTGAGCTCCAACTGTGGACAGTTTTCGTGGTATTGGTCGTCCAATCGATGGATCGAGTGATAAGCTTGGTTCGATTTTTATGGAGATTGGCCGAGTAACGGGTTGAAAACGTTTTTTCCCTGTTTGGAAAAAGAACTAGGTAAATAGAAAATTACTCGCTCTCATTGCAAAATCGAACGCGAATCTAAGCGAGTGCAGAGAAAAACAAATGGCCAGAAATCAAATCGAATTTGCTACTCGTTCAGAGATTTTAACATAAACGATTTTAACAATGATTTGGTAATGTTGCTTTAGAGTTAGAAGCGAAGAATTTCCCTATTGCTTTACATTTATGATAGAGAGATGCTGCCGTACGTCGATCCGAACCCACGGCGAAAATTGTTGTTCGCGTTAACAACGACCTCTCCGAGCGTAGAATTTCTAGATCGTAAAATTAAACGAAATGGTCGAGCCGAAGGACTAACTCTAGTTAAGCATAGCGCGAGAACTTTTATCGGCTTTAGTTGCGTTCACGGTACGTATGTACTTACACGTATGTATGTACCACGCTGTCGAAACTGTTTATAGAGTGGCAGACAGAGGTACTTCCGCGGAATTATATGTATACACGCGTCGGTATTTATATGTATACACAGTATACCGCAGGACTTCCTTTTCTAGTACGTTTTAAAACAAACCAACAGCTCTAACTGTTACAACGCTGCGACCTTTTGTATTCCTTGTTGTACCGAACAGGCGGAACTTAACGCTAGAACAACCAAACCTGTCAAAAATGGCGGACTTCGAGCTCTCCATTTCACAATGATTGTTCGCTATGGAAATGGCTCAAGACTCGCAACATTTGTATCTGTTCGCGTTTACGTGTCTCGCGCAAGAGCTCGATTAATTTTTAACAAATGGCAATTTTCAAGAATTTTCAGCTGCTACGTAGAATTTTTCTAGTTGATTCGAGCCATATTCGTGATTACAGACGCATACTACTGCGAGTATGAATTGCAACGAAAAAAAACCAAATTCGATCGAACGATCTGTTCTAATATCAAATATGCAACCACGGTGATCAAACTATTAGAGCTACTTGCACAAGTTGTTTGACAACTTCATATTATAGATCGTGGATATGTATGTATTCGCACGATGTACAGATTCGCAAACTACAAAAAAAAACATTGTTATTAATAAGCACTTCTTATGATTTTGTTGTCAAGTATTATGCTTGCAAATTATAAATATGGGTGCGAACGTAGATAGCATTATTCGCCCAATAAATAAGTTTGTCGTATTGTCATTCTAATAATTTGATCACCTGCTGTAATCGAATAAAACATTATCGGAAAAGTTTGAAAATCTGTGCAAACGATCACCCTCAAAAATCCCCCAAAACTCATTCCGATGAAAAGTTGAGTACAGTATGGCTTCAGAATTGACGCATAACACAGTGATTGCTCTGGAACTTTTCTAGATCGTACAAAACCTTAAGATCTTCGATTTTCCAACTGTATCGACAGAATAACATTATAATTATTTTATTTAACGACGCTTCAATTCTTGAGATCCAGTGTTACTCGGAAAAGGTAAAAAATTGTTTTGCACCACTTTTGCAATAAACGGCATTAACGATGCGTTAAACTTTCGATGAACGAGCGATTTTCTTTTCTCACCTTGAATTCGAGTTTCTTTCGGGTTCCAGTTCTCGCTCGCAATTTCCATATGACTTAAAAATGACAGTGTGCTCGTGGAACGTGAAAATGTAACAAAGAGTGGAAGAAATCTAGCGATGTTATTAGAGCAACGCCGCAAGTTCGTTGGCTAGTTCGAAGCGAGCTGGTTAAGCTACTGTACTTTGGCTGTTTCGATTTAGCGGTAACGATAGGCAGCTTCGGTTTCCTGTTTCAACACTGTACGATATGTATGATAATTTTGTATGTACACCCCCATAGGATAGCCGCCGTTCGATGGCCGCCGATACTCTTGGTTGATCGCCGCCGCGGACGGGGGTGCACCTTACACCGGCGAGCTTCGAGAATTCTAACATTCTAACTTTTGCTATTGTACAAGTAACGAGCTTTTACGTCCGTATACTGCTCGCGATTACTACTATATTTTTTATCGAATGGAAAATCGTATGGCGCGATCGATAAGTGTATGCACAAACTCTCCTAGACGAGTACTATACATAATAACCGAGTTTCCGAGTTTTTTCGTGGGAGATCTAGTACCGCGCGTAGTATCTTGCAAGGACCAATTCGTTCATAGACCAAGAAGGTATTCGCCGTCGCGTCGTTGCGGGCTCGTTGCAAACGAACCCGGCCAACGAGATAAGAGAACGAACGTTGATTTTCTACATGGTTTCTTTCGTTCGACGAAATTTCTTCACCGTGAACGTCTGTTATGCGTTCTTGCGTACAGAAGTATCGATTCTGTTCGGTAAATCCTCCCCGCTTGTTGTCTGGACGAAGAAAGATCGACGTGGATCGATCGTTCGCTGAACGAATCAAGAATTTTTAACGAATCTGCGACCTCTCCGTGTAAGTTGAATCGTTACCGAAATTCCCAGCGGTAATGAAAAATTTCATCGCACTGCAAATCCCGGCTTACGAATGTTCCATTTTCTTAGATACATCTCTTTTTCTTTCGGAAGAAGTTCCTCGGCTCTGCGATGATTTTACGGACACTGCTCGCGTAATAAACGTATTACACTTGAAACGAAGGTCCCCCGATTACCTGGAAATCTCTCAACAATTATCTCGATTGGGAGAGATAATGGGTTACCTTGAATTCCCCGTTTCGATTAAAGTAAATGAAAATAATGTTTCTCAGCGGAGGGTCGTCGGGCAAATTCGTTATCCGGACGAAGAGGTTGAGCCATGAATAAAAGATGGCCAGCTGGTCGTCCATTTCTTTAAGAATAAACTTATGAATTCTAATTGGGAAATGAAATTACATTTCCGCGGTCGATGTGTCGGTACGCACACCCTACAGCACCCTGTAATCCGATTAATCATTTAAACCCCAGGATTAAACTCTTAGATACTCGTTCGGCGTGTTGTTTCAATGAGTTTCTACGGCCTTTATTCGAATTGGCCCTTCTACGCTGATAAATCGCAGAAACAGAAGATATAAAGATATAGACAAAATTATATCTCATCTGTTCAGCCCACAAATATGTGCGAAAAGTCTATTGGAAAAATCTTGAAAAAAAATAGCTTCATAAAAAAAATGATTTTAGCTGCTTTTGTTGATTTTCTTCTCTCTGCTAACCGGTCCCCAGAATCATTTGCAACAGATCAGGTTGTACATATTTGTGGTCCCAACATTATTCCCAATAGGTCTACAGAGCAATTCGGATCGCGTTAATTGCGCATCTCCGGGGAGAACGCAGGAAACCAGGTGAATTTACCAAATTGCGCCAATGTCCACACAAGTATTTCGACATTTCTGGATTTGTGCCATTGTTTACTTTCCATCGGTTTTATGCTCTGCATTTATTCTATAGAAATTTAAACGTGATTTATTCGTATGCACGCGTCTGGGCACTTCGAGATTTGAATTATATTTTCTGTCAATATTTCAACGCGAATATACATTGTACAGGAATTATTTTATGCTGAATGAAAAAAGTGAATTATTAACCTGTACACGTTTGGAAAGATGTGGATTATATTTTCGGTCATTATTATATAGCGCAAATTTATTACAATCAATATCGTTATTATAATTTACTATCACTTGGTAAATTTTCAACGAAGTCTCGATTCTTTCTTCGTCCAGAGCCTAGAATCGCGTCAATAGATGATTCTAATCGATGTGCATACACAAAGAGTTTAGCTGCAACGTCCATTTCTTGGTCACTGGGACTCCGGTGGGCAATGTAAATACTTTGGTATGTGTGTGCCTATTTCCGATAGTTAATATTGTTATCGTATATATACATATATACAATATGTATAATGTACATGTATATATATATATATATATATATATCTATATAGATATACCGTATATTGTACAACTGTACCTTGAATGACTGAATACGAAAAAAAAGAACAAATTTAACACATTAAACTAATTGTCAATTACATGGAGTTTTACACGATGCGTACACGATATAACGAACGAAGCAAAAAAAGAGATAGATAGATAGTTAGATAGAGAGAGAGAGCGAGAGCGAGAGAGAGAGAGAGAGAGAGAGAGAGAGAGAGAGAGAGAGGATGGAAGAAGAAAGAGAAAAGAAGAGAAAAGAATCGAAGGGAAGCAAGATCGACGGGGGCGAAGTACGTTGTTACGAATATAATAGATATGTGTAATGTATGGCCTGTGCATAATTCTAAATTAGGTACAATCAAAGTAATTTCCGTAGGCCTATACACGTACATGTAACACGTTGTATGTAATCCAGCGGACGCAACGGAAACGGAAACAAAATCTTAACACTAGGAAACGTGGACGGGTAAAGTACTATTTTGTTCCTTGGAAGCTGTGTTTTATTTTCTGAGAATGGGATGTTAAAAACGATTACGAGGATGTTTTTTCTGGCGACGAAACAGAGAACGAAGAAGCTATACTTACTTTGTCAAACTAGTATTTTACTCGACCGTGACTACGTACGCATGTAACCGTTTATCGTAACGATATTAAATGGATTGTAAATCAAATTGGAATATTAACATCGTGTCTGTTGCTATGTTTCACCTTTGTGACCTTTCACCGCCCCGTCCTTTCTCCAGGTCGCGTCGTGGGAAATGATTTATCGCGATCGACGGGGATAACAGTGTTCCGCTTATACTATTTATTTATTACGTATGTACATTTACAGTTCATATATTATTATTATTATTATATATATATATATAAATAACACGGTTTACCGATCGGTATCGATTATTCCATTGTTGCGCGTCAGGATGCACGAACATACTCGCGAATCGATGGGATCATGCGATTCTATGGTGGGGATAGATCATGGATGACCTAGGACGGTCTTTCAGCTACGATTCAATTGTATATTGTTTTGCACGTGCCTCGTTACGTGCGCGTATTCCCACGCGATCGCTAATTTAACCAGAGGAAATTCAACCACTATTTTATTACCGATTTCCCGGCTCGCGTTCACATCATTTCGAATTTGTCCACTAATTTCACTCTTACGGCTCTGAACGCTCGCGTTCACATTTCTCTTGCAGCAGAGTCTATGTTATACACATTTATAAATACAGGATCTTATACGATACGAGGTTAAACTTCGCCTTACAATGGTCCCATCATCGTTCGATTCGCATCGTACGCGCGTCAATGCATCCGTTACAAAATGAAATAATACTCGAGCACCTGTATCAACTCAAATCGATTAAAGCAAACGTTCTAAATATTTACATGTACAGATATACATACGTCGAAGCATCCGTCACGTTGGTTCGTTCGAAACGAACGGGACGATTTGTTTCGGAATTTCAATTGGCGCACCACCGCGCGTTTTAAATAAATTAATGGCATAATTTATATTTGTTACATCTAGGAATGGAATGAGAAGAAAATTTCGGTCGTATTATTATTACTCTAACCGGACGCGCTCGATCGCCGTTCACATCTTTCGCCGACGAAGCTGTCGTTTCTTCGATATTTGGAAACGAGCATCGTCGCAGAACGGAAACGATTCGACGAGAATATTAAAAACGATGCTCCTGCGAAGACATTTCACGGTTTTTTTTTTGGTACATACGCTTACGTTATAGGTTAAACTGTACCTTGGGCAACCAGCAATGTGTAAGCAATGTAAATTAAGTATCAAGTATATCGATATAGCTACCCTTTTGAAAGTTAAAGTACGGAGAACCCTTAAACACAAGTCCTGTATTCGGACGCGAGAACGGTAAATCGATTTCAGGATTCGAAGATGGGGGGGGGGGGGCAACGAGCTTCTTTCAGCACCACAGTGACACGCGATGGTTTAGGGTCGTTTAGGATATTCGCTCTTTCAGTTACATTTTCCTGTCTAGAATAGTCATCGAAATGAGAATGCTATACCAAACCCAATAATATTAACAAATTCACCGTGCGTTAAAAATGAGCTCGACCTACAAATCCACGGAACAATTCCATCAGAAAAAGCCAGGAAATCGACTAAACGATCCCATACCCACTGCCACAAGCACCACCATTCATTTCCATACTCCAACGAACTCTAGGAGAGTGTTTTAACTCTTCTTCGACAGTTCCTGGAAGAATGCCTCGATAGGCAAAGTAGGCTCGTCGGTGGGTATCTTGAAGTGAGAAGCGGCGATCCTGCTCTCGGGCGAAACGGCCTTGAACATGCCAGGTTTGTCGTACAAAGCTGAGGCCGAACTGGTAAGATCAGCTACGCTGAGGGACGCCTTGGCGAACAGCTCCTCTTCGTCGGTGGTCGACGTCTTATTCTCTTCGGGCTTGTTCTCGCTGATTTCCGTCAACTGTTCCGTCTTCGCGGTAGTTAGCTCAACGGCAGCGGCGGTTTCCTTCAGCTGGCTCTCTTCGGCGTTTTTGGCTGTGCTGCTCGAAACCGGTTCGACCGGTGGGTTTTCATGTTGCGCGTGGAAACTAGGTCCGGTTTCACTTTCATCCGCGTTCTTGCCCGCCCCCTCCTCGTCCCCCGGTTTGGCCGAGCTGCTCGGATCAGCTTCCTCCTTTTCCACGGGGATCTCGTTGACCGCCACTCTGGTGGTCCCCATTGTGGTCACAGCCGAATAGAAACTGGTCTCTTCGGCAGCCATTTCCGTGGCCTCGACCGTTTTCCTGTCAGCGTACGCTGCAGTCGAAGTCTCTCTGTGCGTTGGCAGCCTGCTCTTCATCACCGGTCGCCGTCTTACCGACGACGAGAAAACGTTCTCGGGCCTAGCCGTGCTAGGCTTCGACTGAGCCTCGTTCTCGTACTTGGGACTGCTCGTTGTCCCGGATATCCTGCTCCTGTAAACGTTCCCGCTAACGGGTCTTCTCTTAGGAACGAACCTGGTCCTCTCGGTCGTGGACGATCCATCCTCGGCTACGTTCTCCTGCTCCTGAATCCTCACAGGATTCGGCGACGTCGTCCTATAGTTCACCCTGGAAACGTACTTGTACCTCCCAGTCGTCTCCCTGTTGTTGTCTACCGACTGCTGCTGCTGCTGTTGCTGCTGCTGTTGCTGTTGCTGTTGCTGTTGCTGTTGCTGTTGCTGTTGCTGTTGCTGCTGTTGGTTCTGGCTTTTGTAGCTTGACCCTCTTTGCCTGGTGTTAGCTACCGGCGTCACAGAAGCTTCGGTCGTTGAGATGGTAGCTAATCTGCTCTTGTAGTCCAGTCGACTTTTGTAATCCTTGATGCTGAACCGCGGTCTGGTGGTGTTCCCGTATCTCATGCTCGGTCTGTTCTTGTGCGTTCTAGACGTGGAGACTGACGGGGAGGACCGAGTCGTCGACGGAACGGTGGAAGTCGTCGCGGGAGCCGCGGTAGGAGCGTAGCTGCTCGAACTGCTGCCGACACTCGTGCTCGTGGATACCGTCGTTGATTTATCGAAGTAATTGCCGTCCGTCTTGATAAACAGGTTCTCCAGAGGTATGTTGGTAACCGCGCCGCCGTCTTGCGCATTGTAGTTCTCGCTGTTCGGCGTGTCTTCGCTCTTGGTCTTGACGACACCTGTCAGGTAGTCGAGAGGAACGGTTTCCGTGGCAGTCTCGCGTTGCTCGTCCACAGAGCCGAAGTTCTGGGACGGGTAGTCGTAAAGTTGACCGATTTCCTGGCTGGTTGAGAATTGGTTGGCCGGTTGGTTGGCGACGTATCGACCGGAAGGTTGGCTGGTGGCGAACGGCTCGGTTGGCTGGTTCGCGTCGTACCGATTGTATTCGTTGTAGCTGGAGATCGACTCCGTGGAGGGTTTGTAGGTGTTCAAGCCGGTGTGCACGATCTCGGTGACGATCTCCGCCTCGAAAGGCTCACCGGGATTGACTCGGTTCCTATGACCCGGACGTTTCCGGATGTTCGCCTTCTTCTCGGTGACGGCCTCCTCGTAGGTCGACTGCGTCGGCTTGATTCGTCGCCGACGGGAAGCGTCCTGCTGTTGCTGCACGTCCTCCGGCTTGTCGTACTTGAAAAACTCGTCGGCGACCGTAATTGTTTCTGGAGTTGTGGTCGTCGGCCGTCGCCGGCGCAACGGGGCGCCAGGTCTTCGCGTCCTCGGCTTCTGAGTGGTCGCCGTTGGCACTGTCGCAACTTCCGGCGGAGTCGTGGTCTGCAACGGCACTTCCTCGATCCGCAACGTCACCGGCACCACAGTCTCGGGAAGTTCAACCGGCGCTTCCGTTGCCGCCAGCTCGTACGACACCGTCGTCGGCTTTCTTCGTCTATATTGATCGCGGGACAACTTGTGCGGCCTCTGCCCTCGTAAATCGGACTGACCTTCCCGGGATCCTTCCGGCTGATACTTTAATTGCTCCTGGTACCTTTGACCCTCGCCGATCGGACTCTCCGAGATCACGTAGTCCGGCTGCGCCACCTGCGGAACAACCCTGATTTCATCGTCTTTCCTATTCTTAATCATTTTTCAACGAAACTTTTACCAACGCGTTCCTGACATTCTATTTTTTTTCACCGAAAGAAATATCACAAATACGTTGGCGACAGTTTCTTCTCCTTTGCATCTCCTAAACCCCTCCTTTCGTAACAAAAAAAAACTCGTGTACGCTGCATCGTGTCCCCCTAGATACCGCGTAAGATCGGTAGAAAAAATAATTTTGTGCAACGCATAATCTAGAAGTTATTCGAGATGATTCGAGATGATCGAGTTAAGCGCCTCACCCTGTACACCACGGTCTGTACGGTCTCGTCCAAAAAGCGATTTCCGGAACCGCGCGGTCTCTTCGTAAGACCCAATCGACTGTTGAAATCTCTGAAAGCGATAAATCGAGCGGCTTTTCGCTCCGCCAACAAAAGGTACCTGCGATTGTTGGATCTTTGGCAGGTCGCCAACGTGGCTGTACTCGGTGATCGCTGCGGCGGTGTCCGTGGTGACCTTCGGGATCTCGTAATCCGGCAACTGGACGTTGTACGTCGATTGCTGTTCGTTAACCTTGGCCAGGAGGTCAGACTGATTCTTCACGGACTCGACCGCTAGCCTAGCTTCCTCGTCCTCTTTCTGTTGCTGCAACAACTCCCGGAGCTCCTGCTGCCTCTTCTGCAGCTCTTCCTGCTGCTGCTGCTCGATCTCCAACTGCTGTTGCCTCTCCTGTTCCGCGAGCCTCTGCTTGTCTCTCTGGAACAGCTGTTGCTGGATCAAATATTGTTGCTCGTTGAAGTGTTTCAACGAAATACTCTCCGGCGTCTCGTACTCCGGCCGAGGGGTTTCCGGCCTGACGTCGATCGGCAAAACCGAGCTCTGGTACCGAGGCGGCGAGGCCTGGGGGCCGACGAACAACACCTTCGGCACCTGGGGTATCCGATTCGAGCCTAACACCTCGTCGTGGAACTTTGACGGCGGATTCACTCGGGGCAATACCTCGTTGATGTCCGACGGATACTTGTTCTTCGGCGCTGGCCAGGACGGCGGCGGTGGCGTCAGATCCTGATGCTCGGACACGTAATAAGTGTTAGCCACCCCCGAGGTCGGCAGTACCTCGCGAGGCCCGTTCTCCACCTGCTTGGTCGTGCCGTGACTCGGTCGCTTGTAATCCTGTTCCCCGCTTTGATACTTGTTCGACTCCTGTGTTCTCGGGGTGGTAGGAGACGGGGTGGACGAAGCGTACACGTCCGGTGGCAAGAGAGTCTCGTACGGCAACGACGGCCTGAAGTTATACCCGTTGTACACGCTCGGCGGAGTGATATAGCTGATCTCGTGACTCTCGTGCACCAGGAACGCTGGATCTCTCTCGTAGGACGTCTTGTACGGATGAGGCGGGTGGTTCACCTGGCTGAAGAAGTTCCCGGTGCTGGCAGGACTAACGATCTGTTCGTTGTAAACTTGCCCGGGGTATTTATCATAGTTCCCTCTGTGGTCGTGTTCGCTCAGGCGCTTGTCCTTCCCGAAGTCGTTGGCCGCCGCTGTGCCAGGCGGTTGGAAGTAGAGTTTCATGTTGTTGACGACCTTCTGCGACTCGAACGGCTTCGACTGCTGGTACCGGGGAGGTTGAAGGAGCGAGGGCACGTAAGGTACGTCCGCGAAGTGTCTGTTCTTCGTGGACGTCGAGGAAGGTGAGTTCGTTGTGGAGGTGTAACCTTTGATGAAGTAAGTGGCTGCTTTGATCGGGTCTGGTTGTTGGTAAGGCGGGTTGAACTGAGGCTGTCTCAGGTACGCGGCGTTGTCCCGCAGGATTGGCTTCCTGTGGGGGTCCAGGTCGAACCTGTAGGCGTCCTTCGGTGGTGGGATCAGAAAGGTGTACTCCCTCGTTTCCGATCCCACGTGCTTGTTCAAATGATTACGAGTTTGCGGTTCGCCGCGAGGTTTCGTCGCAGCGTGACCGAAAACCGTGAAGCTACCTAAAATGCTAGGCGGATTATAGTCGTGCGGACCCGGCGGCTTGTTCTTCCGTTGCGGCTTCAGCTTCTCCGAAGCTGCCATGTGCTCCTGCAGCTTCCCCAGGACAGGATGCAACGGCCCGTTTCGTTCCAAGCTGCTCGCGGGCGATACGTTCGTGCCGATCGTTTCCTCGTAGCCATTCGTCAGCGGCCTCCACCCGTTTGCGATCATCGACGACCGCGTCGGTGGCTGAAAGACGGTTTCACGCAGACTTGTACAGGATTCCCGGTAACAGCCGCGGCTACGATCTCGCGGAGCATTCGATATTTTCTCGAACGGACCCGTAAAGCGGAGCCTCGACTCGATGGAGTTCCAGAACGATCGCGGAGTCTCATTTTCGCGGGACCTAGTGGTTTTCAGGCGTAGAATGCGCGTCGTAACTTGTAAGTGTAAAAGAGAAGTAGAAAACGAAGAAACCGAACTGTTCTTTGTAACGTAAATTGTACGCAAAGAGAGGACGACGACGCGCGTTGTTTTGTAAACTATCGATATATTTTCCAAACAACTTGTTAACAAATTAATTTTGTGAACGATATACCACGATGTTACGAATGAATTGTTTATCGAGCGCGAGCGACGTTCTTTGTCGCTATCAGAAATCTCGTAACAAGAGCTTCGACCACCGGGGCCATTTACCCTGTAGCGCGATGCCATTTTACACCCGAACACCGGGCCACAGTCAACCGGTTCTATGCACGTATACGTTTCGCGGGACGTTGCGTCGGTGCAGCAGTAATTTTGTTAGAATGCAACTTTACTTACGGGTTTGTTATCGGAACGGTCGATCGATACGGTGATCGCGCCGATGCAGGTGAAAAGCCCCATCGCGAGGACACCTGAGGCATTCGCAACGACACGTAACAGGTAAGAGAACATCGATAGAGCTAATTAGAAGTCACGCGTGGACCATCTATGCAAATCGTACTTACAATTCGGTGTAAGCGTCGGCCGCATTGCGACAGACCATGGGACAATTACCCAACTTGTGATTTCTGCAACAGAAAACGTGGTCGATCGTTAGGGTTAGGGCTGTTGAGGACGTCGCGCGGTATTTCGAAATTATACATGTAAAGACTGCGATCAGCGTATAAAATTTAACGTATCGCGCGTGTCGGATCGCTCAACCAGGAATGGGCAAGAACGAGCGAGCATCAGCGTTTCAGAGTCACCCCCTTGGCCGAGAAATCTAATTCGGACACGCAGGGAGCAGAAAAACGCGCGGATCCAGAGAAAGCGCCTATCGGAGCGGCTTCCGTCGTTTCCGGTGCCATTTTGTCATTTCTGAATCACGGCAACGGTGAAACTTGGGAAAAGACGGAAACAATTTCTCTTTTTTACGATTCCTCCGTGGCAAATTGCACTGTCAGTTTCGGCCTTGTCGACTTTCTGATCGCGAGAAACTCGAATCTCACCGTAAAATCGACGTTTGTCAGCCGAGAAATCTACTCCGCGTGATCGACGATCCTCGAATCGGATCACTCGTGAAGCATTTTCACGATCGATGGTCGAAGCAGCATCGCGTGGCCAAGTTGTTATTACCGTTACTGTTGTTGCATATAATAAATCGAATTTCGTGATTCGATTCTACCAGATTTTGGCATCTTTCTCGACGCGAAACCTTGACGACTGCTTTCCAGAAGCCTCGAGGGAGTCAAAGTTTCAGCGCCGAGCGAGTTCTGCGAGGTGCGAAACCGTAGTTTACAATTTTTCTGGCTTGCAAACCTCTTTCGAAAGTTTTCCTTTTTCTACGCCTCTTGGGGTAAACTGTGGTGCCGCTATTATCAAAATTTCCAAGTGCACTCGCGCGTGCGATGCACGAGTCGTACGAAGTTCGATCGAACGCGATGAAAATAAAGCGATTGGAAACTGAAATTTTAACGTTGCCCGGATCTGTTCAGCACGTTGCGCGTTGATTACATAAATCAATTTATTGATTTAACAAAATAAAAATATTCTGCATCGATTCCAATATTATTTAACTTATTCCACCCCTTGCTTTACCGTGTTAAAATTCATTTGCGCGTTTATCTTGCAAATGCACGATATCCACACAGTCCACTTCCGACGAACGATGGCCCGAATACGTGATAGACGGTTAAGAACATCTCAACTTAATGGAGGAAGACTACTCCTTTTCTGTAGGTTAGCTTTAGCCGCTTTACTTCAATATTTGCCTTCGATCCGTCCGATTGAAAACGGTATCTCTCGGAATTAATGCTTTCGTTAGACCGCGGGAATTCGCAGCAGAGTATGTATTATCCCTCTCCAATTCCGCCGTATGTACGGCATGACCCGCATAGAGTGTAAATCAGCTTTTGGGAGTGGTCAATGAAACATCCTGGCGTTTTTCGTCGAAATCGGTTCAGCAGTTACTTAAAACGCTTACAAAGATAAGTTAAATGATATTCACCCTTGCGTATCGATAAGTTTGCGAGCTAATTGTAAGCGCTACATATGTTTGCGGTCTTCTTCGTTGAAGAACCACAAAGTGGAGGATTTTCGATCTCGGTAACGCCACGGACGCTGCTTTCGACCAATAAAAATCGAAAAAGGTGGTGAAGCACGCGCGACGTTGATTAGATAAGAGAGGAGCTTCGACGGTATTTTTAATGCTCCGCGTGAACAAGTGGTTTGTCCGGGATAAATATAGAAATGTCAGTGGATGTTGAAAATGGAAATAGATCCCTTGCTCGCGCAGTAATATTTGATGAACTGTTTTTTTTATTAATCGATGAATGGGACGTGACACGATCTACTTTTCCTCTGGTAAGTGACACTGAAAAATGGATCATCTATTTCTGTCAGGGCGAAAACGTATTTAGAACGCTGGCCCGGAAATGTTCCGCTATTACCAGACTGCGGATTTTCATGCAATTTCATATTTTCAGACCAAACTAAAAATTCCATTACACATTTCGATAACATAAATGTTATGCCATACGTGCATCAAGATTCGCAGTATAATCGTTACTGTAAAATAAATGAGTTTTATCGGAAAAATGTTCAGAGGACGAAGCATGCCATCGTATAACTTCGTCTTCGTTAGGAGAAAGCACTGCCACGCCAATTATTGGGCGTACGCATAGATCACGATCAATTCGAACAAACAACGATCGCATAAAAATATTATACAGTACAAGTGCAATTATAAAAGAGAGTTTCGAAAATAATGGCAACTGCGAAGCCGATTAAATAAATTATTTTGCGAGATACAATCTGTTCGTTGATAGAAAACTCAAAAATTTCTGCACCATCCTTAAACTAGTTCGCTTAAACATTGTCGTAGTCGTAATAAAGTTCATTAGAAATATTCGAATATTAGCGACTAGTTCGCGCTTGTTCCTCGTTTGGCAGGTCGGTGGTTTCTAAAATCGATTCTCCGTGTGCAAATAAATTTTCGTGGCCCACGCGCAGCGAGATAATTTCGACGGGATGAACAGAACTTTAGAATTTCTGCGAACAATGCATGCTCGATTTTCTGTTTTCGGTCGAATTCTCGAAAGAGTACCACTTAAAAAACGGCGAAAATAGTGCGTCGCGACAGCGCGACGGTACGTATTTAATCAATATTTGCACGTTGTTGCTTCGCTTTTTTTTTATCAGCAGCAGCAGTAGCAGCAGCAGCAGCAGCAGCAGCCTCAGCAGCAGCAGCGGCAGCAGCAGTAGAAAATCAAACAGTGCAACATTCGAAGCGAACCTGCGTCAGGTGGTGTTGCGCGTGCCCGGTGATCATGGGATTCCCAGGTGCTGCCCCCTGCTCGGTCAAAATCGCCGGCGAATCAGAAAATCAATAGAGCAGGTGCATTTAAATTTCACGCAGATTCGCAGTTGAATTAATTACAAGCATTACTCTGCCTCCGGGGGACGTCGCGGCGCGGCCTCTGCGTTTTCGAACGGTTTTCCCAGCGATTGTGAAATTGCGCGCAAAATTTGAATTTAGCAAGTTCCACGGCCGACAAACAATGCGACTAGCACTGGTTCGAAGAATGTTAAAACCGTTCCGGCCAATAGGAGCAACGTTATTTCACACCGGTTCATTTTTACTGCGCTTCTCGCAATGGTCCTCGCTTCTCGAGATATTAAATGTTTAAATTCTACATTAATAATTTGAAACAAAATTAATATTTGAACGTAGCAGATAAAGCTACATTTTATGACAAAAGTGTACAGCAAATTTTTAATTCCACATATTTTAGGGATTGAACGTTTTACTAAGCAGGATGAAAATTTTGGTAAAAATTGCGACATAAATTCAAGTAAAAATACGAATAGTGGTACAACGTTTTAGAAAGTGTAAATTTCAGTAAAAATTGTGAGAAACAATTCAAACAAAAATATGTATAAACAAAGGAGTACGGTAGCTTAATTTGCGACAAATCAGAGTGACACGTGGTAACATCGGGATTTAAGAAGATTGCGACGTTTGAAATGCGGGGACTTCCTTATCCGGCTTATTCCTCGGACCTCGCTACTCCAGATTACCATCTATTTAGAAGTCCGAACTACTTTCTCAAGGAAAAGCGACTGGTTAGCCAAGAAAGTGTGGAAAATGCATTCAGAGAGTTAATTGAACGAAGGAACCGAGAGTTGCTGACAGACAGGATTAAAAATCCTTGAATCTGAAAATCTGAATACAGAAACATAGGCCACCCAACGTCGGCATCTCAATAATGGCAATAACAAGACTGCGAAGCTTCTCGCATTTGTAGTTCTCGTAAAAATGAAGATAATTAATTGTAAACTATTTTGAAAAAGGTCGCACGAAGGTTGAACATTTTTACAGAGGTTGGTTCGAATTAATTCGCAGGAAAGACCTTTCCGACGACGTCTTCGTCCTCTCGGGGGACTGTTTTTTTTAAAAATAAACTATCTCTTTGCCGGTTTTGCGTCCTACAATACTGCACGCTCTAAAATTTGTTCAAAGAATCCTCGGCAAGCAATTGCAAGGCTTTCGTTCGTGCGCGAAGCCGTTGTTCTATAAATTGCGAGTGAACGGTTGAGTGGCGAGTTGCAACAGGCAAATTAGCTGCGTCGAACATCAGGAAAATGAACTTCTCTTTCCGAGAATACTTTCTTCCTTCCTGAAGGCATTTTAATTACTTCCTTCCTCTTTCCGAGAGCGCCAACAGTCTTAGTCGTCGCGAGCAGATGCAACAAAATAAAACCAGCAAAAGGAAAATCGCCGAAGAAAGAATCTCGAACGCAACGATCTATCGTTGCTCGGAATTATAGCCGGTCTTGTTCAATTTGCTCGGTAATTCCCATGATTCGGGTAAAACAGAAGTCGCGCTTTACGCGCGTGATTAATAGACGGCCGCGGCCGGGGACAAATTAGAGAGGAGCCGTGTACCTATGCCATAGACTCCACGGGATGGTGGATAAACAGCGGCCGAAGACAAAGGCATGGTAAATACACGGGAGAGTCGAAAGAAACGGCAGTTAATAGCCCGGTCGTCGACGCAACGAGTTCAACGCATTCAACGGATACCTGACCGCGGCGAAGGACCCGCGTAAGCCGTAAACGACTCTGAACACCTCTCGCCAAGATTGTTGCCCGGATATTGGCTCGCTAACTAGTTTTCAGCCAATCCTGCAAATAATAATTACGTTCTTGCACTTCTACGTCCACGCAAAAACACCGCCGATTGCCCTCGACAACCCGTATTTACAACTTCCATTTTGAACGTTTCTCGCACGTTTCTCGCACGTTTCTCGCACGTTTCTCGCACGTTCCTTCGCGAAACTGTCAGTTCTTTTTTCAAAGTCCAGTTTTCAGCAATAGATGTAGATCTTTTTATATGTATATTTGTCGAAACAACATTTTATGATTTTTTCTTTTACTTCGTACAGCTAAACTGGAATATTCAGATTTTATTAAATACGATCAAATTTCACAGAACTTTAAAAGGGAAATTTCTTGTAAACTATTTAAAATATATTCATACACGACGTCGAAAAGAGAGAAAATTTGAGTGCACCGTTGTTTAAAAGAATAAAGAATCAATTGGTTGTCCGAGGGAAGTGTATCTACCGAACACACGAGAACGCCTTTACGACTTGTTTCACCGAGATGACGTTGTGAAATTGAAACGCTGGGATCACTTTTTTTATGTATATTGCTTTTGATAAAATGTTTTGAAAGTGTTTCATGCTAGCGTGGGAACTCTAAAGGTTGGGATAGTTCCATGAAAAATTCTGTCTGGAACACGTCGTCACTGGGATTGCGAAACCGGTGGGTGACCCCTTTAATAATTAAGAAAATAGATTCTTCTTAGCTGATCCCGTTACCGTTGCGAGACGGCTTGATCCTTTTACCGAGTGAAATACGCACACGTTCCGTATCCTTATGAAAGCGCAGAATGTTTCAAATTTATGGATCCAGATGTAGAGTTTTCTGTTTCTTCGAAGCACGCGACCACAGCGCATTTTCGTTTTTAGATTTCTCGTTCTAGAATTCTAACATATTTTCTATTTAAAAAAATACAGAAAATTGTTACGAATCAACCGCATCAGCGGTGCATCGCTCGCGAGAGATCGACGTGTGAAATTATTGAGAAAAACTGGGGACCGGTGCGGCAATCGGTAAACCGGAAGCGATGACCGTCGTATCTCGATCTCGAAGAAGTCGCGTGAGCTTGTAGCGGCTCCGTAACAAACGGATAACAACCGGCGGGAGACGACAGGATACATGTACCTTTAATTATCATCTCGTGAATATAATCTTTGCTAACTTTCTATGACGGCGCGGCGGTGTCCGCGGATTAACTAACCTTTCAAAATCTTTCGTGCCTTCGAAAGGAAGATGGAGGAGTCTGATAAAAAGACCACGAGCGTAATTTACGCGGACCGATAACGAGTCTTCTTCCTCTTCGTCCGCTTCTTCGTCTTCTCCTCGTCTTCATTTTTTTTCTCTCCTGTTTGCCCTTTATTTCGACCGGAACCAGAGCCCACGGGGGAAAAATATCGCGACCGGTCAAAACTTTTAACGGGATAATGAATCAAAAAAAAGTCCGACGTTAAGCGTTTATTACCACTTCGCCGGCCAATTAATGGCGGATACGGCTGCCGCTCGAGCGGAAAGTGGAAGCAGGAATTTATAATGACGGACTTCTCGCGCGTCCTTTTTTTCTCGTTTCACCGATTGGAGAACGTTCACCGGTAAATCGATGAGACAACAAACGGAGATACCGAGTTAGAGGACTCGTACAAGCGATTTACAAGTGATTGACAAGCGATTCAATGCTTTCAGCGTCGAACGATTTTTCATATTCCGATTATAGTCGACTGGGGAAATTCAAATATTATTTATAGCGTATCAAAATCATTATGAAATATCAGATTTATATCGCCGTGTTAAAACGCAGTAATTTAATTCAATATTGTTTTTACATTCGTGCGAATGCACTGGAATCGCTGCTGGAGAAAATTACCTTCTGCTCAACCCTGTTTAGACCTAACAAGTAGAATTTCACTTCGAGACAACTTTATTTTCGGCCAAAATTAAAAAAGTGATTGCTTTCTTACAAGTGTCCGAATATTACTGCGATCCAGTGTATACATACGTATATCCACAGTTGATTAGCACCGAAAATATGTATAAACGCGTTGAACCCTGTTTTTTCGAACGTCATCATAGTTTGTCGGACAACTGAATAGCCGGTTAAAAACGTGTATCATCATTAATTTTATCTCCTGTATATATTTGATCTATGCACGGCACGTGAAAGTTTCTGTGAGAAGGTCAAGCTAACGCGTTAACGCGCTGATTACTGCATTACTCATACATAGGTGATGCAATCGTTCGCGTAGATTTAAAAACGAGATTTCTCGCTCGCGTATCGAGTGTACCTAATTCGATAATAAAAATGTCGCGGAACCAGATGCAGCAGTAGAGAATTTCGAAATTCAATTTCTGTAAACTCGCGGCTGTTAATTTATCTCTGTGATCGTGAATTTTCATAAAAGCCATCGGAATGTTAAATCTTAAGCTTTCAGTTATTGTCTTGTCAATTTCAGACAAAAAAAGTCCGTTAAAAACGCGGATATCGTTAAAAGTGAGATACAAATTCATGAGAAATGTGAAAAGTGGATGCATTGTAAATGAAAGTTGAATACAACTGTTAAAAGTAAATGGAAAGTTAAGAACAATGTAGAATCGTCTCGGTCGGTAAGCTGAAGCTTTCATCGAGCTGTTCTGAAACATCGAGGAACGATTACGGTTTCGATAAGAACCCGATAGAGATTTAGAAATTTATTACACAGGCTAGCAAATAAAAGTTCGAAATCAATTACTCGTATGTTCATAAAAATCGAGTATTTGATCGATCACGTTTTACTTTCCCATATAAACGCGCGTAGATAATTGGTTGATGCACGAATCTCTCTCTCTCTCTCTCTCTCTCTCTCTCTCTCTCTCTCTCTCTCTCTCGACGATGGCGAAGAAACGATCAGCTCGGCACGAGTATGCAAATTATCGATTGCTGTTACTAAATTGAGTAAATATCACTGCCGTCTACACGGTCAGGATATTTACGTAAATGTAAACTGCGTAACGTCCAGCTTTGTTACATAATATGCGTTAGAGCCCCGGTATTTGCCCGTAATCATGTTGTTGGCGCATAATGTCGCGACATCGGCCATTTATCTGGCCCATCAGCAACGGTAATTAGTCAAAGAAAATTCATAACCAGAAAGTATCGAACGTCCCTCCGCTCGGCGAAATAACTTCCACCAGTTTCCGTGCCAGGTTGTCATTTATGACGGCTGCCCGCGTCCGCTCCCTGCAAAATTTTGCATAGAACTCGATGTCGCTGCGGCTAGCAGTTTTCCCACGGTGCTTTCACTTTTCCGTAATAGCCGACCTCGGTTTATATTATTTCGCGACGAGATCTCCTCTACGCGTATCACACGTCAAGGTGAAAGTATCTAATTTCGGAAGAAAAAACACGAAACGGAAACTCCGCGGACGTCGACTGTTGCGCGCCCCTCGGGATGCGAAAAATTGACGTGTTTCTAGAAATCAGATCCATCGTAAGTTTGTCCAGGTACCATTGTATGTACCAGCAATATCAATGTCAATGAAAATGAAACGATCGATCGTGTCGATTGCGCGCGAGTACGAAAAATGAAAGAAATATCTTGATAATTCGTTCGAGTAGGCAAACTAGAACACCGTAGAGCGAATGCGTAGCCTTATACTTGAGTTACGTTTATGTTACTTTCGAAAATTGATTACTCCGGTACTCGAGTGGGCGTAGGAACAACCTTCTGATAGCTCGTGCGGTGTGCTCGCTCGAGAGCGTTGCACCCGAGAGTCGGAATCATTGACGAGCATAGACTCGAAAGCAGCACTGCGATAACTATCGCATCCACTTTCGAGACTCGAACCCGCCGAAATTATTGGCTTTACCTGATCGGATTATCTCTTGCACAGAGTGAAAAATTTGATATCGGATCAAGAAGCGTGGAACGCTTACGGTAGAATCGCTCTATAAATTTCAACGCGAACGGTACATCATAAATGTTGCTTCTTCGTCTAATACGGATTCACTGGACGGCGACATTCGCCGACAACCTGACATTTCTCGTACACGGTGGCGTCGGTAATTCGATTACCCACCGTAGTACCATTTCGCACTCCCACTTCTTCGATTTCTTCGCTCCCACGAATTAATCACGCGAACGACAGGTAATCCTCCTAATTCGAATAAATCAGCCGGTATAGCGGCCCCGATAGATACCCTGGATCCCTAATGGGAATTCCTTCTGCATGCTTTATATCTCGCGCGGTTTCCATGGGAAAGCATTTCCAACGGGTCACGCGAGATCCCTCCTCGCACGCACTTATGTGGCGAATAGAGTACGAACTCGGCTAACTAATGGCGCGCGTATAACATGACGCAAGCAACCCGGGAAACCGCGAATTTCTCAAGTCCTGGCGCGATCCGACCGCGGATCTCCGTACCGTTATAACAACGACGAGAGGATCGTTCGATGTCCTGCCCGAGATAGCCACGTTTTCCATGCGAGAACCACATGGAACGTGCAATTCCACGATTACTCTGCCGATATCATCGCCCAACAACGTGACAAAATCTGTGCGACGCACCGCTTTGTCTACGCTTCTGCAGCGTCCCGTAGCAACTGACCTATGCATTTACTTTACAGCGGACAATGTGTTACCAACCCGTTTCCACGATACATTATGTATTTCGGGACACGTTGATACGAACGCGTTGCGCGTTACTGGCCAGCGTAACAGACTCGATGGTGTTTTATTCGCAGGATAACGCGCCGCGCCGCGCTGGTCCCGTTAAGTAACGATCCGACCCGGGAACTTTGCCTCCAGATAATTGACAAATAATGCGTGGACCTATCTACGGGCGGCACGCAACTGGAAAGCGAAAGGCCAGGCGAAACAGAGCAGAACTGTTGCGCGAGAGATCGTGGAACACGATTCCGCAGAAATTCCGCGTAGAACCGGGCTAGCTCCGCGAATCTTATCGCGCGTCGCGTCGCGTCGGTTTTTCAGCAGGCTTCCAGATCGCTGAACGGCTTTCGAACGTGTCGAGGTCAGCCGCGCTCGAAATATTTTTTCATGTCTCGGAAAAATTACAGAAACACAAAAAAAATACTTCCGTGTACAATAGTGTACATGGATTCGACAGGCACACGCTCGACACATTCTTCGCCCGCGTGCGATTTAAATTCCATAAATTCCATACGAGCAGAATCGGAAATCTGTTTTTTCTCTCCCTTAAAACAAAAGATTAACTCTTGTTTTCCAATGTATCTATTCCAAAGTGTTTTCAAGGTAATCGTAAATACTCTCGTGAAATTCTGTAACCGTCAAAGGTGATTTTACAGGAAGGATAGCAGGCTGTTAATAGGTACTTCCGTGGTGGTGATTTAATGGCTCGTACGGTTCTCCCATGCAATTAAGCGATCGCGTTGCAGGACGATTTCACGGGAACGGAGGCGGAGTCAACTTTCAAATAAATGTGTCGACCACGGCACACGTCCGAGGGCTCAGAAATTCCTGCGACATTCGGGGGGTCGCGATAAGCAGTCATCGTTACGATAGAGATAATTAATAGCTATTAGTCATGCTCAACGTTCAGTGAAATGGGAGACGATGAAATTAATGCGCGGTAGAGCGTCTACCTACGCGCCGCGCCGCGCCGCGCCGCGCCGCTCCGAGTATCGTTACGATCGAATAACAGAAATATTTATGGGATTCGTCGAATCGGTTGCAATTATCCACTAAATTATTTACAATTTGTTCGTTTTCTCGGGACTTTTGTTATTCGAACCGACCGAAAAACTTCCACATTTTCATTTCAATTTCTTGGACTTCAACTTGGACGATGTTTATTTTTCATTAAGAACCGACAAATTAGAGTGCAAATAGCGATGATAATGTAACCCGATAAAATGTTCGCCGATTGTTCGCGAGACGATCGAAACGCGCGAAAGGGAAAATAACCGCGTCGAACGAAGTCAACCGCATTCAGCGAGCGTAACAAGATAATGAAACGATCGGAAACGAACGGTCGCAATTAATTTCGAGTCAGTGGACGTATGATTCAACTTTCTGCAGTGACCGGCGCGTGACTGGATTTTTACACCGGGTTCTATGCGCTTTACGACGACACGTTGCAACACTTTAGAAGTTTCGAACTTCAATTTCACGCCGCCTCTACCCGTTACACTATTTTTACAACTTGTAGTTTCTACCTTCGTTCAGAACTGTTTTACTTGCAAAATTATCCCCGGACCGACGGTTTCGAGCATTCGAACTTTGACGATTTATTTCACGTATGGACGTTTATTGGCAACCAAGTACGGGCAATGAGCGATAGAAGAATGTCGAATATTTTAGCGGGTTTCGTAACGCTTGCGAATTTCATCGAAAATACGCATAGCGGGGACAATTGGGTAAGACCCCTCGTTAGCGCCGTGGTTCGTTGTAAACCCATAAAATCTGCGGCACACTCGCTACACCGTGTAACGATCTCCTTGTTCCACCGATACGAATGACTTTCATCCATTCATCGTACGCGCCGCGAAAACAATGGATTATCGCCGATTGCGTGGGACCGTGCCGATTACGTGGGATCGCCTTATCGTTCTTTTTGTCTCCGTTTTTACATAACAGAACACACGATGCCCGTGTAATCCTTTAACGTGCCTCTACACACCCGCACACGTACACACGCCACCCGCGTTTTCATTTTCATTTAATGGTACACTTCTTCGGGTACTTCCCGGGTTACCACAATTCGCGTTACCTAACACGCACGCATTCCCCACACATTGTTCGCTCGTTCCAACAGCACGGATACACATTCGATTCTTTAACCGTCCTCGTTAAACAGATTTAGGTCGACCGAGCATTCGCTTTCTACGATACTTATTCCTTGCACGTTGACCGAGGCTGTGGGAAATCAAATAATTTAAGCGGTCCGACGGTCGATTAATGGAACCACGCTTTTAATCGTGCGATTTACGCGAACTTTATTGCGCCATTCGAAAAATCCAAGTAGAAAAATATGACAATCACACCTGGTCTATTCTAGACGCGGTATCGTCCGCACTTTCTTCTGTGAAAGATCTCGTCGGTGGATCGCGGCCGCAGCTCGGGCGTGTAGAAATTGGACGAGCGTGATCGAAGACAATTAATTGCGCGCCGGGTAGGATCGACACGCCGTCCAGGTGAAAACGTGAACCGCGTGCCACCGCGATGGAACGAGCGAGAATATAAAGAAGGAGCGGCCGGCGAAATGCCGAGCATGAAACTCTATTTACACTTTCTTGAATATGAACGATACGGAACAAGCATCCGAGACGGGTGCGGCGTGTGCGGCGTGTGCGGCGGGTGCGGCGGGTGCGGCGGGTGCGACGGCGGCTACGGGAAAGCTCGGAGAAGATTAAAACGAAATTAATTTCACGCCGCGCGCCGGTGACCCTTTTTTCCCCCGGTGCTCCTCAGGATGACACCTCGCGCCGACACTGTATCAGAATTAAATTTGTTTCTTTCATTTTCGTTGCGGGTGGTGGGGGGAGGGGGAGGGGGAGGGAGAAAATTGTACCTGAAAATTGCATGGAAATTGAATTTGATAGCTGATGAAATTGTTAAAGAGTCGACCCGATAGAGCGGGCCGGGTTAATTGAAATTTATGGATAATTTGCAGAGCGGATCGTGTGCCTTTGGAAATTTCGTAGAGTGGATTGTTCGAATTTATAATTGCGATCTAATACCGATAGATTTCGAGATGTGCACAGTTTCGGATCACGTTGGAGAAATTCATGTCCACGGTGCCACGTCGAAGATTCGATAAATATTCGCTGAATTGGAATTTTTGCATTAACGGCTTAACGCGCACGTTACATGATTTAAGCGAATACACGCGTACCTATACAGGCTCTCCCTAATTAACGACCAACATTCACCAATTATTTATTAGCATGACAGAGGAATCGTTTGAATATTTTTATCATTTCAATTCAACGTACCCTGTACGTATACTTATTCGCATCTTTAAAAATATGAAAGAAACGCTTTATTAAAAATGAAAGAACTCCTAGTAACTTGTTATTTTTGACTCGCTAAAATCATTAAAAGGAAGAAATAAATAAAGATACTTTTTATTTTTGCAAAAAGATTCGCAGTCTGGATATTAGAATACGGATGCAGGAACAAAGCTACAAGCTCCTCCGTTTTATTATTAAAATATGGACGCGAACGAAGAGCGTAAGAGCTCTTCGCTGTATTATTAAAATCTGAATGCAGAAGAAAACGAGGAGTAGACTTCCGATTTCTGTCAGCCATTTAATTGGCGGATCAGTTGCAAGATCTCTCGGAATCTCGTGCCGGATGCGTTCGAACAAATCTGTATGTGCTACATATATCGTTACGACTACCTGCGCACGCGCACGCGCGCGCGCGTTTCATGCGGGCACGTAGTATTCTCAGCCCGGAGCGACTCGGGTCGTTTAATTGAAAACTCCGCATAATCCCCGGACAGCAAAGTTTTCGATGGTACCTGTGTCACCGTGCACACAGGGAATATCTGCGAGACATTTCCAGATTTTCGCGCACAGAGAAGCAACCTCGATCCCCCGGACAGCGTTCGATATCGATCCGATGGAACACATTTTGCCCGTTATTACCGGGTAGAGTGTGTACATATTGCAATTATTTCCAGAAAGTTCGGTGCCGATAAAAATGAAACTACTTTGAACGACCAATTCACATTTATACGTCGATATACATATGTATGTGTAGCGCGCAACGCGTTAGGAAATGTCACACTTTCTTCGAATAGAACGCGTGGCCTACTACCTCTCGGCTGGAACGTACGCGATAAATGAACCGAAGAATAATCATCTTTGGTCTTTCGTGCACCAAAGACTCAATTAATACCGAACCAAATAACGTTTTCGTATTTAACGTCAAATGTTCTCCCAATAGAACTTCTAATCGAAATACGAATACCCTAATTGTTTGGGGAAGCGTGGCCATTTTCACCAGCGGCGGATGTAGGTCGATACGATTCCGAGTTAGCGGCTACGAAAGCAGGATGGTGCGTGGATCTTAATATGCATAGCTTAATGTGACTGGCCGGCTAGTCTATCGGCTTTAGGCCGCGCGTTTTGAATGAAAAGCAATGCGCGCCGCTAACGAAGGGAAAGTTATGACGATTTTAGGTTGCTCGTAAGACCGCGTGCCACCGCTCGGCTCGGCTCGGCTCGGCTCGGCTCGGCTCGGCTCGTCGCGTGTGCCATTTTTCGGTGGCCTTTCCTCAAACGCGACGAGTTTCGAAGTTTCGTCGGAACGTCGGGCGTCGTCGTCGCGACAGAAGTTCCTGCAAAGCTGCGCGAATTCCTGGCCACGTTAATTGCATCGCAACGTAAGAACCGGAAAATTAATTAATTCCTCTGCAGCCCGCGCTATTTAACCTCCCTGTAAAACAGTTCTAATTGAACGCGATCCAATGTTGAACCGATGGAAATATTATAATTGGCCATTGAAAATTATGAAATTTATTCGAGCCAGAATCTATCGCGAAGACGGTAATTTGCAAGTTAAAACTAGTTCGACACCTTACGTGGTATAAACTTACGCGATCATTTGCAACGATTAAAAATAGTATAGTTCTTTTAATAATTTTTTAACAATCTTTCTGTATCCTCGTATTTTCTTTTGTGTTTCTGGGTCACGCGTTGCTATACCGACGCAACTGTGTAAAACAGTTTTAATTAAACGCCTTTGAACGTTTAACCAATCGAAATATTTTAATTGTTCGCTGAAAATTATAAAATTAATCGAACCGAGAATGATTGTAGCATCGAGAAAAACGCGACGACGAACGTGCAAATACGAACTTTCTTTTTATTTGGAAAAGTAGTCGCACAGGATATACCACGATGATATTCTTCACCTAATTATACTTCACGCTTTAAATCATACAATTGCGCGGCATTTATAATTCTACAGTTTGAAAAGGCACATTTTATGACTCCAACAGGGAGATTTTACCATATCTAATCACGAAAAATGTGTGAATTTTCGCCCCGAGAAAACGTGCGAGGATTAAACGCTCTTTTACGCGCTTTTCTGTTTAGTATCTCCGACTCGATTCTTGCGTTCCCGCGGAGTTCTGCGAACAAACGAATGCGAGGTTCGCTCGCAACGGACGCAACACTCGATTAACAGTTAATTTACAACGATAACGACGCTCGGTGTAACGCGATGTCAGAAACATGACCAGACCACGCGGAAATAATTATATCCGATAGAAACTTCGTCGAGTTATCATAGATTTTCGAACTACAGGGCCGCCGCGACATCGAGATAAATCTGTGAATTGTTTCGGGCAGTCCCATAAATACGATGAATGTCGGATAAATACAAACGAAGCAATTGTTGGCAAGGCAACTCTCTACTTAACCTTCGCTCTGCGTATAGGGGTGTAGTCGTCGAACGAGAGGGCTTGAATTAAATGGGGAAGATCGCGCTCTGCGATAGAAACATTTTTATACAAAATGAAAACTTCCTTTCTACGGCGCAGTCGTATATGTGCGCTTACAGTATTTGAATTCGAAAGTTCTCGCCCGGTAGAAATGAAATTTTATTCGAAATGCTTCCGATATTTCCGACGAAAAGTCTCGAATCAGTTCGACCGAACTAATTATTTTCGGACCGATTCTTCTTCCGCAAGAATTATTTCGCACAAATTGTGGACCGAGCTACATCGAGTGCCGTTTATTGCCTTATCGCCTTTACGAAAAACAACAGTTGTATTTCAGCCATGTCAACTCAGTCGTAAAGAGTCGCAACGCGTTCGGATACCGTATCGCTTCCTCTCCAAAAGAATATCCTCGTTGATAAACACGGGAACACTTTTATTTGCACGATATTATATTCTTTAACAGGCAACATTTCGTACATGATCGGTACATTGTAAACGGGATTTTTAACAGTCCGATCGCCGTGCAGCAACGAACGTTTCACAGCGATTTCGTTGGTGTAAGCGCAGACCGGAAGTTGCTCGCGAAGGTTGCGGCACCGGAAGCAGCGTTTTCGTTTGAAGACGGTTTCCGAGATCCTCGCGAATTGATCGTTCCAGTTATCCGTTCGCGTAAACACGCCTCGAACAGAATGACCGATACAAAAAGTTGTAGGGGGGTGGAGGGTAGGGGGTAGGGGGGGAGAGAAAAAAGAACTTTCCCCGGTTTAAGGAGCAAACGCAATTTCTCGGTCGGCCCCCACCTTGGCTTTCGCGGTTGCAGTTTCTAAGCACGGGTTCCTCGCGTTATCGCGAGGCGTTCAGTGGGAGGGACGAGGGGTGGGGAGGGTAAAAACGCTGAGCGATTCGCGAAACGGCGTGGCGGCGCCGTTAACGAGCACGCGACGAAACGCGACGACTCTGACGAAGCCTCTCTTCGTCTGAACGGCTCGGTTTCAAAGCCTTTCGGAAAAGCTTTATTTACGACACGGACGCGCGCAACTTTTTAATTATTTCGAGAGCACGAAACAAACGTACTTCGGTTACGCGGCTAACAATAAGTAGAATGAATGGCAGAGCGAGACCAGATCCTCCTCCTCCTCCTTCTCTCTCTCTCTCTCTCTCTCTCTCTCTCTCTCTCTCTCTCTCTCTCTCGGCGCAAGACTTCTGCGAAACCCCTTGCTCCCCTGGGATCCCCGGGATCATTAAACGAAACTAGAGCTTTTTCTCGTCGAGAGGAACACTCCGGAGGAAGAACTGTATTTGAGACCTCAGATCGAGGAACGTTCGACGTTACCGCGTTTCTTTTCTTTTGCATTTACGTCCGGCGCGGCGTCCGGTGGTTCTACGTAGACCCGGATCGATCGTAAACCGAATCAGTTGACGTCGAACGATGCTGGTTTTAACCTAACGCTTTACCTATCGCAGCTGCTTAACCCATCGCTCGCCGCCAATTTTCTAATAATCTTTCTCGAAAGATCAGCGCGATTACGCGACGAGCGTGTTAAAATCGTTCGATGCGTGTCGATACGTGCGTATTTACCGAGACAAGATGTATCGCGTGTCGATCGCGTGCGGATCGGGAAAGTTTCTCGCGAATCTCGATAACGATTCCGAAGTTATCGTAAATCCCACAGTAATGAAAAGCGAATTACAGCTTTCCCGTGGAGGCGATCGATGCTGTACCTTCGTCGGCTTCCAGCAACATCTAAGACTCGCTACACGAACTCGTAAAAGGTTTGTCGTTAATATTTCGTTATCGTTCCGTGATAGAGTTCGATTCAAATCCCTGGAGCATTCGAGGCGATGATTTCAATTGCTTAATTAGACCAGCTCGGCATCGGTCGAGTGGGCATTCATCGAAAACCCACGGCTCGTCCCTGGGCACAATCAAATTTCACCTAGAGCGCTCGTCAGCAAGTAGGTCGACGCACGTTCGATTTTCGCCTCTCTCGCACTTGCGAATAAGCGAGCCGCGCGCTCACGCGTCCGATATGCGAAATCGGTGTCTGTTTCTGTCAGAATTCAACAGGGAGTTTCCCGGCCGGGGGCAGGATTTTTCGCGAAATGTCACCCAAATGTGAACATTAATATTTTATCTAAGGATATTTATTCTAAGGAAGAGTAAAGCAAGATAGGGGAGAAGTTGTTAACGTACGAGAGACCGACGAACGGCAGTTCTCCACGGTATAATCCGTGTTCGTCTATTCGCCGAGTGACTTTTATTCTAGAAATTTTTCTCGATACCTTTAACACCGTCCTTGCTTCCTGTTTCCGAGTCCGAACTCGTACATGCTTTGTCTTACTTATCCAGTAACCAATGGTGGGGTTATCTTCGGGGTTAAAGGCACTTTCCTATCTCCAAACGTTATTGTATACGATCCCATAGAAATTAGTAGCGAAGATAGTAATTTATATCTGAAAACTCTTTCTTTACCGGAGTATCGTAATTCGAAAGACAGTGTCTGAGAAAAAGGGCTGATGCGTTAAATTGTGCTCGATAATTGTGCTCGATAATCGCCCGAAAATGAGTTTGAAAAAGGAAGTTCCCAAAAGAATGGACTCCGCCTCCGGCAATTAATATCTCGGCGAGCGAATTTTTCCTTACAGGCAACCGAACAGACAGAGAACGAGTTACTCCTCTTCAACCGCGACAATATAATCCCGTCGAGCCTATTGTTGGAGCCCGTTCCGAAACGGTGACTTGTTATCTCAATTTTCCTATGAAATTCACTGAGCGCGATATCTGTCATCCCGGTCGATTGAAAGACCGACGCGACGCGTCGGTGCGTTTCCATTTATGAAAAAGAGTAGGTACCGTAAACATTCGGAAACGGGCGTGCATTGTGGAAAGGGGACGAAAGGGGACAAAGGGGGGGCAAAGGGGGTGTCGAAGGGCTGATACGTCGAACGCGACCTATCGATTCCGGTGGTTCGTGTATTCCGCCCGAGCGGCTTCCGTCGATGCGTGAATAATAACGCCGAGCAGTTCGAGTGGGTCCCTTGCTTGAATTCGCATGAATTCAAACCCCCCCCGTGCGGCCTTGTCGATTTGTTTGGCGACGATAGATTTAATACCGCCATCGGGGGGCACCGAAGGACCGACGTCCCGTGGATCCCGTGCGAATCGTCTGTTCCCCGATCCACGATTTCCACCTCGCGATGAACCATTCCCCGATGGCCAACCGGCGAAAAACGATCGGAACACGGTAAAACCTCGGCACGCGTGAAATTTATACATTGCTAAATATAGATATAAATATAGAGTTTTATCAAATTCTAAAATAAAAGAGGGGCAGTCGCAAATGGTTGAAGATCTTGTCGCTGATTAATCGGTGTTTGCCGGATCGCGACAGATTACTTTGAATAGGGGCAAACAAAACAAAACAAAACGAAACGAAACGAAACGAAACAAAACAGAAAAAGTCCGCGGATTCATCTTCCGGAGACGCGAAGCATGAACGCGCCGACGTGATAATTGAAAGTACAGAACGGAGGAGTACGGAGTAGAACGGTAAAGTGGGAATGGACAGTTGTTGCGGTACGTACATATATACGTACGTACATACGTACATACGTATTTACAGGATGCGGTGTAAATCGTGGCCATTCATTTCGCGTCGGCGACGGTTCTGGACACCGCCGGAGGAAAAATAGCGAAGATGGCGGACGACGGGATATTCGCCGAACGAATTCATGGCCCGAGGCGGCCGAACCGTCGAGCCTGTTCGATAATATTGCAGTCTATATCGTAAATAACATGCGACTACCGGACACTGTATCCTCCTCGTTCTACGCGGTCATCTAGGTTGCGCGACGCTGCCACACATTTTTCTATCGATCTCGATGTCGAACGCGTAGCGATCGCTCGTCGGATCGTTCCACGAACAATCCACGTATATTGGTGCGTTCAGCTGTTTGTGCGATAACGTTATTTTTTTCGTACCTTGTCAAATGTGGTACCAGCGAATAGTTGAGGTTCGTTCGATTAAAATGAATCCAAAAAATGACGTAAATCGGTCTAGTTTTTGTAGTCTTTGAAGCGCGTCTATCTTCTTTCCTCGTCTACCGCGATAAGGCCCCGCCGAGCACGACGCGCTAAACGGTGAGTAAGACAGGTAGCGGAAAACGGGTAGCGGAAATTTCGGTATACCACATCTAGGAAATTTAAGCGAGCACCGGTCTACCACTTTGAATTTTGCGGCGAGCATGCCAACGTGATTTCACCCGCGATTCTTGAAGCGCTACGAACTCTCGTCCGAAGTGGAACGTATTGCCCCACTTTGTCTTACTTATGTCAATTGTTTCCTAAACTGCAGCATCGTCTACAGGGGCTACTCGACTCAAAGTATCTCCATATATAACGCGCATCTCCTGCGAATCCAGTTATTGCACTTTCGAGTTACTCCCGGGGAATATCGCAGTTTAATGGCTACCCGAATGACATTTCCCCCCCCCCCCCCCCTCCACCCCGCAGCGGCCGCCAACATAATCTGCAATGTCCGGCTAACTTCGCTGTTTCTCGAATAATTTTCCTCCGTTATAGCCCGGGGCTAATGTTTCCCGCGCTGGTCAACGTTTCCAGGGCGAATGTAAAACATACGAAACACAGTCCGTCATAAAAGTCTCCATTCGAAACGAAATAACTTTGTTATTTAACGCCAGAACTAACAGCGCCTATTTTAATTTACTTTAGAAGATTTTGTCTACTCGCCGCAAAGTTACATTTCAAAAGTGGAAATCGTGTTTGCTTCTGAAAGAAACACATCTGATATTCCAAAGTACAAAATAGTGTGGTACGAATTCGTACAGAAATGAATTATTCGTTTAAAGAGAAACGGTATCCCCGAAGAAGCCGAAAGTATTTGGGAACGAGTTGCGGGACGAGGACGAGAAATTTTTCATGGGAAAACATCGAAATTTTCGTGCGAGGAAACCGATTACCGGCGGAGTTCCGCGTGAATGGAGAAACAGTTCGTTGATCGAGTTCCGCGAGCCGAAGAATTTTTCCCGATCGCACCGGAGAAAACTGCTGGGAGCGTGTTAGATCTCGGAGCAAGTACCGGATACGTGCACAGTGTTTCTCCGGTTCTCCGTGGACACTGGCTGACCGGAAACTGCTTCGGTATTCCTACGATAGGTGGTGTTGGATATTCACGAGATGTGAAAAATGAAAAAAAAGTTTTCTCATCGGAAAACGTTCTACGTGCCAATGGTAATTGGCCACGGGACCTCCTTCTTAAAAGTATGTTGAAAGTAGTACATTGGTCTCTCTGCGAAGTCTCCCAACATCTTCGCTAATTTAAAGTATGCCTGCCAATGTCCAATCGCTCTACCGACAAGCAAACGAGAGAAAGGAGAAAAGGGAAACACATCGAGGAGACGATCGACGAAAAAATGTATGGAACGCGCGATGCTACTTGAAAGATAACTCGAGATGTCCTCGTAAACGAGACGACTAATGCGATGGAACTTTCTCACGTTTGAAAGTGGATTACGAATCGATACCGACGGGACCGACGGGCGATCCGTGTTACATTTATTAGAGCGATTCGATAGTATTTACCTGCGGGAATTAAATCGCCGAGGTTTAAGTAATTCAGCGGGAACGCGCGCCGCGAGTGTCGGAATCTCGTTAGCATGACCTTTCGTTTGCGAATTAGCGATTTCACCATTTTCAGACTCGCGCTCCGGGCGATGAAGCGTAGCAAAAGTGAATGTGAAATTGAAAAACGTGGACCACTTTTCCCAGGCTTGCCTCGGATCGTCCTTAAGGATCGACAACTAACTGTACAGCAAACCGTTTGTAGCGGATCGTTAGAGGTACGAAGAGAATTAGTCTTTATCCATCGATTCGTTTATTTCTTTGTTTTAATAGAAAACCGCCTAAAATAGTTAACAAAAACAAACGAACACGCAAGTTGGAAAAGCAGAATAACGCGAAGATTGTAATAAACCGATATCAACGCAATTACCGTGGAGTATTGTTCCGTACAAGTGGAGTCTTTAATTGTGCGGAGTGAACGACGGTACAACGTCGGATACGAAGACAATAATGGTACACGAACAAGGATAATATAGTCCCTTGTCCGATGAAGATAAAACAATGTGTTAATTAAGACACTCTTCGTGGGAATTTCTTTCGTCGCCCGTAGACGCTCCAACCTTAAACGACGAACTCGATGGCAGGAAAATGCTAGAGGCGAAGGAATTCTCCACTCTGGGGAATGAAATCAACGGGCTCAGAGAAATTACTGTTTTCTTTGTAATTCCTGCGAGTTGTGATTTTTTTAAAGTTTTTTCAACCGCAGGTTTTATTCCTCGGTACTCTCGTAGGGTACTTGTCTCGACTACGGTGCCGTCGTATCAACTAACTCGTTGATTCACGAATTATTCAACGAAGGTGCAATATTTAGGTAAAACCGTCGAAAGCGTAACGCGCATCTTTGCTCGCTGTTGCCTCCCCCCGATCTTATCGTGTACCTACGACAGACGCTGTTGCGCGACTCCGCTGATCATTCCCGAGAGCCTAGTTGCTTTCCAAGAAGCAGTTACGAGTCCAGCAGGCGCGCCAATCCTTTCCTGGCCCATTGTAATTCGATCGCAGCATCGTCCAGGACCCCGGATCGTAAGCAAACCGCGACAACGATCCGTCCGATTAAAACGACCCGGACGTTCGTCCGAAACTCGGGCATCCCCGGCGCGCGGGGCGGTAATCCCACGATCAAACAGCTCCGGCGCGGCTCGACGGCGAGGATCGAAAACGGTTTAGCTTATGCGGAATAATCGGTCGGGCCTCGTCGAATGCCGGGCGGCTCTCGAAACTTCCTGATAAAATGGTTCGGCTAGAGAGCGAGTGTACTCACAGTTCGAACGTCTCGAAGTCCACTTCGCAGCCGAGCGAAGCCAGAGAGCAGTCGATCACAGGAAGTGGTTCAACATCGACAGGATGAACCTTGAGGGATCGATAGCCGGCTTCTAGAATGGAGATAACTCGTTGGAAATCCCAGCGGACCGGAAGACGCGCAACGATCCCTGAAGACCGGCGATAGACGATCAAGCTCTCGTCTCGGATCGGATCGATACGAGTTTACGAAAACTTTGCCGAGGAAATTCGCGGGCTAAAAATACGGGCCCATCGACTCGCCGAGATTCGCTCGCTATAGTCGCAACGACTGGCACACACTGGATGACCGCAGCCAAGAGGGGGCCAGGCTTCTCCCAGTCAACGGGGCCCCCCTTCCCAGCGCAGCGCAGCGTTCGAGACAATTCAGAGGAAGAAAGTAGGCTTCGGCTGACCCTTCTTATTCCGTGAATCGACTTCGCTATTGCTTGCTACGAAAACAGACGCTCGAATTGGATCGGGCTTTCCACCTGTACCGTGGAAAGTTATAACACATTGCGTGGACGCGTGACGCCCCGATGTGGAACCGATTCCCTGTCTACCGGTCGCGGTCGTTTCGACAGTGATCGATCCCGACCGCTCAGCTGGCTCGCGATCAACGCGATCCAGCATTGTGCGGGGAAGGGGTCGACGATCACTGGCGCCTGCGAATTCGGCTATGGCATCCGGTTACCAAAATCTGCTCGAGAACGTCCTTCCGAGTTTCGGGTCGGGAACCCTTTCACCCTCTTTCACCCCATTCCACCCCCTTTCAACCCCTTTCAACCCCTTTCAACCCCTTTCACCCTCGCATCGTATGTTCCCTCCCTTTGCAGCGTATCGCACTGTATAAATAAGTTTCTGCCGTTCTTGCGAACACTCGAGGTATATTGTTCAATGAATACGATCACAATTGACGCTCCTATCGAAACATCGATCGTAATACGATCGGCGAATAGAAGAATCCAAGCACGTTGCACGTTCCACGCGCGACTCGATCGGAGATGCGATTTATAATCGGATACCGCAATCTCTCGTACCTTAATCGAATTTTTGTATTCATAGGCTGCTCGTAATATCTGCGCGAAAGATTTCGTAATATCGACTTTCCCCGTTAAGAAAAAACCGAGTGCAAAGTTCTAGTTTGACCACTAGGCGTCTAAAGGCTGGCGGATATGTTTAAAGCGGCGCGGCGCGGCGACTCGGTGGTTAAACGTTTTGTTGCGCAGCGCCGACTGGCCTTCGTGTTTTTCCAGTTAGCTCAACAGTTTTCCAACCGTTTCGACTTTTACGGCAAGGAGCTGAAACGTGTCGTGCAGACACACCGTGCACCGTTGCACCGAAGTCAACGGTTCCCATATCTGACTTTGCTGCTTTTCGATATGCTGCGCTCATAAAAACCATGGTTGGCGGACCATTTTCGGCGGATGTCGCGCGTTCGTGATAAAAATGTGTCGATTAAATGGAAAACGGTACAAACATTTAGAAAATTAAAAAATATTGCTGTATTGTTTCTCACTTTATAAAGTTGTCGGTAGACAAATATAAAACAGTGGAAAATATAAGAAATCTAAGAACATCGCTACGATGTTTTCAACGTGAAAAGACGTACCGCGATGCTGAGAGACCGTGTATGGTATACTGCTCGTCACGCGTTGCTGGTATCGCATACAAGAAATATGTGTATGTCGGTCACAGTTAATGTCGATCCACACCGACGTCGCTTGATACTACCGTGAAACTTAGTTCCGATGTGTTCTCGCGTGTCAAAATAATGTCTCGGTGAAACCCACGTCCGTGATTTCAGCGCGACCTTGCAACAATACTCTCCCCTAAGCGTTCCGCAGACCTTAACGCTCAATCTTTTCACTCGAAGGTCGCGGTACGGCTCAATTCGCTTCAATGGTAATCAAACTATCGGTTGGTGTCATCTCGGTTGGACGACCGTTCCCATACGTTAAAAATAAGCGCGCCATCATTGTTATAGGCAGGTACTGTTACGGTAAAGCTTTAATTCTCGAAAACCATCACAAATTAATTAATAAATATATGAACGAATTAAAAGATGTTAAACAGGGTTTTACCGTCTTTGTTGATACGTATAGCTGTCGGTTCCTGCAAGCGTTCGATCGAGAATGTGCTTCGCTTCGCTTTGCTTTACTTCGTCGTAGGTATCGATTTAATTAGCCATTAGTACTAATTGGCAAGTTTATTGGTACAGACAAACCTCGTTGACGGGCTTCGAATAGCAAATTTCGCTTAAGAAGCGCTTAACGCGTTTAGCGTAAAATCAATGAGATATGTAAGCAAGACATTAAAGTTTTACAAAGTAGCAGCAGTTTATTTGATACGATACAACCGAAGCATCGAGATTTATTACAATCGTTGCTACATCGAATCTTCTTCGCCCCTTTCGAGGAGGTACAACATTCTTGGGACACTCTGCGAAGGTAATGGAAAAATGTAAGAACACGCGAGCGCGGAAGTTCGGTGAAAAAAAACAGCAAACGGAAAAGAAGTAGAGAAAAAGTGGCGAATACGCTGGACGCGTATAATCGCGATGCAGTCCCGTTTCGAGGATGAGAAAAGGAACGGTCGCGACAGGATATAAACGCAGCAGCCGGCCTAGCTTACGGACAAGTTTTGCGAAACGCGCGTGAACTACTTCTACCGCGGCCGCTCGCCGTATATTCGCATTCCGAACTTTCTTAAGCAATTATGTCATAACCTGTGCCCCCCTTTTTCCCGTCTCGCGTACACTGGACGCTTCGAACCCTCGGTGCTTTTTCACATTCCCCTTTTCGCATTCTCCTCTTTTCGCAGTCTTCCTCCGTGCACCGCGTCCTATCGATTGCATAGAAGACGCGTTCTTCTGAAAATAACGAACTTTTCGGCGACGGAGCTTATTTCCGATGTACGTACGATCATGCTAAAATATATGTATTTTTCTCTGACCGTGCTCTTCGCGCTAATCGATGAATCCATACGAGCTTCCCGTGTACGAATTGTACCGATCGACAGTCCTCGTCGCTTTTATTATACCGAAGACCCAGAAGTGCGATGAAATATTACCATTCTATTAGAACGATAATCGATTATCCGTTGATACACCCGATGCTTCGACTGGTCGCGGCCGTATAAATTTCAGCAGCGTTAATCAAACTTGGGAAGTCTCTCGTTGCCTCGAACTCTATCCACCGGATTAAGCGGGTATTCCAAAATTTTTTCTCTTTCGACGAGCATTGCTAAAAGTTGTTAGGAAAAATGCTATTTGAAAGCGGAATAGCCCCTCGAGAAGACTACAATGGACAGAACCGAAAGAGTCTTTTATGGCTTATCGGGGAAATAAACTATCGCCGAAGAAGAAAAATGAAAATTCTCGTTGACCGACCGACTAGACTCGAGTTTATTCACCGTGGTAGCAAAGTTTTAGATCGGACCGACTGGTTTTCGTTTTTATTTTTCACGATCGATTTAGACCGTTCGCGACTTTCTTCCTGTTTTTCCGGACGCTGAAACTAGTCTAGCATCCCGACAGAACTGATATAATTACCGGTTCGGCAAGGAAACTCTGCGAGGTATCAGGTACACGGACGCGTTACGAAAATACGATCGAGCAGCTCGATCGAGTTATAACGGTGTACGACGATAGCCGATAATTGGACGCGTAATTTGTCTGCTTCGATGTTGTTCACAATGGCCTTACCGGTGAATGTAAAACTGCACGGAATCCCGGCGGTGCTACCGCGAGCGAGCGACGCTTTTTGCTGAAGAAAGAATCGGAAATGCTCGCAAATTAACCGCGATCCTTTCGTTACCCAATCGGCTTCGTGCGCGGATAACAATCGACCTACTTATCCAGGCTAACGCAGTATTTGTACGTTTTATTTTCCTTTAATTCCTTGGATTTTTAACCTAACAATGGGTACATTTATTTCATTACGCATCTCGGCGAATTCGGTAAAACTAGGCGATACGGCTCACGCCTTTTACAGAAACGTCGATAACGCGTTTCCATGAAATTATTTTTGATATTATATTTGATCTGGTTCCCCGATTTTTACGAAATGCCTTCCTTCGAATGATTTTCATGCGATTCAAATATAGCGGATATATTGTAAAATCCGTTGTCTAGTAATTATGAAATACATAGTTCATAGAACTCTTGATAGAAAGCATGTAATTAGTAGAAAGCTTTCTAGCAATTGGAATAATGTTTTACCGTCTTTGCTAAATAAAGTAAAACTTAACGGCTAAGGATAACGAATGAAACAAGAAAATGTTACAGCATACGGAAACGATCTCATCGTTTGATGATATACAGCGAGTGGCAGAAACGTCTCGCGAATAATAAATTAGAAAGAGAAGGTTACGCAAAAAGAGAAGAACGCAAGAATAAAAACTATTGCGGCAGTTATAGAAGAGGAAAGCGCGAAATCTCAAGAGTCATTCGCCGGACAAAACCTGTGCGGAGTGCCAGAGAGATGACTCCAGAATCGCGGGACCGATTAATATGCGTAATGTCCGTCACCGAATACAACGGCGCTTTGTATGCGTAACGATTGTTACGCGTTCACTTTTTTTTTTATGGCTAATTAATCCGTGCAGTTTACGAAGCCCCGTGCCGGTAACCCACTTGCGAGGCCAATAAACGATTTCTTCGGTCCACTTAGAAGCCGCGCGCACGAGCGAGAAAGAAGAGCACACCGGCGAAATGGGCCTTCGATAGCTAAATGAACGGCGACATCTGATTCGGCCGTCCTTCTACACTTTCGAGCGAACACCTGTTTCCTCGAGACGCATCGTTCATGGCTGACGAAGAGATTCGCCGTTTTCCGTATCTCCGACATACGCTTTCGATAGAAATCCGATAGAGCGATATTGGTATAAACGTGATTTTCGGTCGCTTACCCGCTTACACGAATGGGAACAGGAAGAGGTGGGCACTGTAAATAGATCAACAACGATTTGATATTGCCACTTTGCAACGTAATGGTTTTTATAGATCTGAATCTGTATATTCCGCGCTCTGTGATCAGAGTTTCCTCGTTGCGTGATCAACGGTGCCGCGCTACAATGACCAGTGACCGTGATAACGAGAATTAGAATAATAACGATCATCGGAATAATGGTGAAATATGTCGATACATAATAACGACGGTACTAATAATAAGAATACTTTAAGTCGTTGACTGTAAAAGTGGCTCGATTGGTATTGCTCCCCGAATTTCGAAGGCGTTTGGAGTAGCAGAACTCCTCTATTCGTTAAGTTGCAAAACGCTCTAAAATTTCTCGTCTAAACGCTACTCAACGACGAATAAATTCCACGCATCCCCCGTCTCTCATCGCCATTTTACAATCGGGCCATCCCCTACTATACCGCACGTCCGATAACACTGTCGTTTAGCCGATCGAGCCTGTGACCGATCAAAAACACCAAGATCAAAAATCGACCGAACACGGACCTAACATTTTTACGTATCTCGGAAATTTTACCCTTCTCGAATTTAATCGATCGATAAAGAGTCGTATCACCCCCACCTTTGTTCTTACATCGTCTATAACCTATGACAATGTAATCGCAGAAGAAATTTCCATTCGAATCGAATTTCAAAAAACATTTTTATTCGTCAAGGATTTACATTGGAACAAAGGTGTCGCAATTCTGGTGAATAAATCGGAATCCAGATTTTGCGCAGTTCCCAAAACGAGGACTACAACAACCTATATTGGTCCTATAAAACAACGTAATAAATCGCATAAAAAGTTAGTTGTCGATTCCGATACAATTTTTCTGAATAACCGAATAACTCGTTTTCCACCGTGTTCTTTGAAATAAATGTCGTATCGATATATTTGTTTCTTTCGTGGTCTGAATCTCGATCGGCTAGATCATATAACGCGAACAGAACGATCACGAAGGCAGGTGCGATAACGGAGTTTCTTTTTTCCTGCGAATTACCTTTGACTTCGACTCGTGTACATGTGTGTGGTGGGAGTGTGTTCGATAACAAAGCGTTTTGTAAATATGTATACAGGTATATATGTATATAAATACGCGAGACGCGAACGTCCCCGAATGGTTTTGTTCGCTGATTAGAGCTAGCTATTTCGTTGGCTCGCTTCCACGTGGATTCGGCTCGAATTCGATGTTGCGTATCGAAATCAAAAGCAACGAACAACGAACGACTAGCTTTTACAGTGCAGTTTGTCGGCTGCTAGATCCCCAGAGCGATCTATTTTGATCCTGGAACAGATAAAACCACGCTCGATCGCTGACCCACCTGTAAAATCCCATTTTTACGCGCGCGCAAATTCGGAATAAAAACTGAAATTTAACGAAATTCCGTTCATGCTCGCGGTAACCGAAAAATAAAATGCTAGTTGTTCTATCTAGCTAGACGGTGAGGTGAATCTTTGTGCAAAAGAAAAATTTTCTTCGTCGCTTACGAGATGCAGGAACCGTATAAAAATTTCTTCCTATCTTTAACAATTGTAATAAATTGAAAATTCCTTTCCTGTTAAAATGAAAATGAAAATATTCAATTATAAAATTCTACAAAGTTGTAACACATAATAAATAATATTTATGTAACAACGAAGCGAAATAATGATTGTAACAGGTTAAAAATGAAGTTAATAAATTTAACCTTTCGTTTACCCAACGCGATGTCGGTTCTAAAATTTGAAAAATCGTCTCATAGTGTCAAACCGAATCGCCCTGGCCGAGCATTCATGCCGAAGTAACACTAAACTTTCGCGTGCTTTTTCGAAGCAAGTAAGGTCCTATGTATTCCAATCGCAAGCTGGAGCGCGACCAATCCGTTTCTAACGAATCTCTCGAGAATCTACGCTAAGGACTAGGATAATAGGATAAATTGAACTACACGCGATCAACAAGCCAGTCTAGAGTTTATAACAAGTCTTTATGCGAACAATTACTTTCGTCGAAGCTCGATCGCTCGACTCTTCCACCGTTCCGGCGCTGAAAATCCGAATTCCCTTGATCATTCCGAATCCATTCAACTTCGAAATTCACGGGGTACCTCGACGCGATGCTGCTCCGTTTTGTATGCTCCTTTTTGGTCCCTCGAGGTGAATAGAATCTTTGAAAAGGTTACCGTGTGCTTTCTCTATTTTCCTACGCGCAGCGGAAGCCACGACACGCGATCCTCGTCGTGAAAAATTCAATGTCCTTTCGTGCTCTATAAAATCTTATAAAATCGCGTTTCTTATAAAAGATTTTCAAGTGTATCCTTTACTAATCGTCTGTATCCGCTGCGGTATTCAACGGTGCACTTTCGCTCGTTCGTTCGAACTACACGCGACAGAAAAGTAGTCGATGCTCGAGCGTAACTCAACGGGAGGATATATTGTAGTTTTTCTTTTCTTTCTTTTCTTTTTTTTCTTTTTTCTTTTTTCCTTTTTCCTTTTTTTCTTGGGAGTGTTCTGTTGCTCGCATCTCGTGAACGTTGCAAGAAAATAGGAGAGCATGGATTGACCTTTACGGAACGCGTTCACTCCCGAAGAACCGAAAAAATAGCAGAAACGCAATCTTTGACGGCTCACCGAGGCAAACGGGGATTGGGATTTACGGATTTGCGAGATGTCGAGGGGATTCCCGGGACGATCAAACACACCTGACGCGTCTATGTTCCGCGTCGAACGGGTGGAACAGCGTCGAGCGATCCCGTTCACGTGGGATTTCCCTTCTACGAATGCGCTCGGTAGCTTGAAAATGTCACCTCGCCTACGGATAGTCCCCGCGGATCTGTAGGTTTTTGAAACGTCGATCCCGAGGAGATTAGAATTTTATCGTGATAGTCACGGATGGTAGAACTGCGCGACCCCTACTGTCGCTAACAATAAAACGTCGCCTAACTTAAAACGTAAGTAATACGAAACGGTACAAGCAAGATCTCTCTATTCGTACGAAGACACGGCGTGCCGGCCTCGAGAGGAGAAGAGCCTCCCCCCTCCAGAAAATCTCAGCTTTTTCGTTTGTTTCTCTTTGGTTCGGCTCTTTCCGTTCGAATTTATCGAGTTTCCTTCTTTCGCGGAACTCTTTTTCTCTCCTGTCGACTCGGCCCGCGAAACTCACCGTCTTCGCAGCTATTACGATATATCATAGTTACTCTAGAACTGCATAAATACTCTGTCGTCGCTAAATAATATGCGTGTAACGTATGCGTTATCGGCTACATGCTGGATGTTCATCAATGGCAGACGAAATCTTTACAAGTGTCGACGATAAGCGTCGCCGATGAATCGCGTGTTACAGTTAGCAACGGCTGCTCGCCGAGTACCTATAAAATCGTATTGTTCTTTTCACCGTTTGTCCGCGAATTTGCCCAGTTGCCTCTGATCGCGTCCCCTTGGTGTTTCGCGCTGCGTGAAAAATTTCGAACACCGTCACGCGATGAGAACGTGGCTTAAATCGCACCGACGCCACACGAGGTTTCGTCGACACCCTCGCCTCGAGACGCGATTTCCCTTCTTCGTTCTACATCTCACTCTCGCTCGCTCTCTTTCTCTCTCGCACACACACACTCTCGCGCTTTCTCTCTCTCTCTCTCTCTCTCGCTCTCTCGCTCTCTCGCTCTTTTTAAATAGAATTACGATGCTTAATAGTAAAACGGTACTTAGAGCTATAGTTACTTTGGTATAGTCAGTTATATCACACTAAAGTCCGCGATGTCTGCGGGAATCCTCTTTCAAAGGTTTGTGTTCAGAGTTCCGCCTGCAGAACCCTGGAAAACGACCAACGGAAACGTCTATCAGAACTTGAACAAGTATATTGTAACGTATAATATAATAACTAGGATATTATGAAAAACAAAGAAACTCTAACCATCTATGAAATAAATCATAGTACAAGGGATGAAAGGCTCGATTCTGATCGAAGTAGACGGTATTAAGAAAAATCAAGAAACGTTGAACGACAGTGGACACTGACAAGCATCGATCGCGTCTGTCAACGAGTAATTAGCAAGTAGGTTGTGTTAGAGAACTTTCTCATAAATGGAACCAGATAAAAGTCACGAAATCGATATTTTGTCAGATCCATTCGGTAAAAGTGGTCTTCGTGTGTCGACGAGATGATTACCTATCATTGCTTGGCAGACTTAAACCTGGCAAGTTTCAATTGCACCGGGTTAGAAACTTTCACGTGAACCGCGATGTCCTCGACTGGGGCTTCTCGAACGTCCGTGCCTCCCACTGCGACAACTCGATCGCCTTTGCAAATTTTACCACTTTCCAGAGCGCTGCCGCCGGCCAACTGCAAAACAAACAGACGATCTGCAGATGTTACGCAAACTCACGGAAACCTTTTTTGTTCGACGATAATGATTCTCCGATTTTCGTTTAGGATTTTCTAAATAAGAAAAGCTAGCTTACCAAGTCTGACACGTATGCCCCTTTGCCGCTCTTGTATCCCGTTAAACAGAGGCCAGCTCCTTTGCCGGATTTCTTCTGCAACTCGACATCGATTTCTTCCTCTGGCTTCTCGCGCCGATGTACCATCATCGTGATCTACGGATCCGAACGAATGAAAATTATACCACGAAACGGAAGACAATACGATTATAATGTTCAAGAAAAGAAAAGGAAAGGAAAGAATTTCTCACAGTGCCCGAAACTTTCAGCACGGTTGCGTGAGCCTTGTCATGCTCGATTTCTTTGAAACTGTTTCCACAGATGTCGAGTATTTGGTCACCGGACTGCAGGCGGCCATCTTTTCCAGTTGCACCGTCAGAAAACACTTCGACGATGAACACACCTTTCTGTAATCGAATCGTATCGTCAGACGATTATCACTTTTTCAAATTACGCTTCTTCAATATATTAATTTGAAACATAATCTAGTCTTACGCATGGAGTGTCCGAGCCACCGGCTATAGTGAAGCCAATGCCTTTATCTTTTTCTTTCTGAAATTCTATCGTTGTATCTCTTCCTTCCGCGATCTTGCAGTCCTTTGGATCTTGTGGCGGTTCGGGTTCTTTCGGTTTCTCCGGTTCCTTTGGTTTTTCTGAAACGCGCGAACAATGATACCGTTGTCGCAACATATGTATTCAAGAGATCACAATTTAACCAATAGCATATTATCTGTATCACAGTACCTGGTTCAGCTACAGGAACGATGCCTTTTGCTCTGTCCTCTTCGTCCTTTGCTACTTTACTTTGATTTGGATTGCACACTGTAAGCGTCACGACACCCTCTGCTTTCTTCAACAGGCTTGTAGCCTGTGGATAGCGCCCATTTTTAGAGACAAGTACATTTACGTAACATTTTCGGTTGAAGCATAATCAATTTAATAAATTGAAAGGTTCAAACTTTTTCGAAAGTAAATTTCTCAAAAAATAACTACATAAAGGATGATAGATAGGTTGTCGCATATTCGCAAGAATAGATTGTACGGTTCGATCTTTCGCAACGATAGTAATTGTTTGAATACCTCGTCGTAAGTTGAGCCCAACAGGCAGTCCAAATTAACAGCCAAGATCAAGTCGCCCACTTGCAAGCCGGCCTATGAAAATGCAAACAAAGGCGATTACGCGTTTAGAAAATACGCGCATTGTGTGTCGTGTTTAATTAGTACTCGGTACACGTGGGGACAATTGCGTTGTCGGCGAGAGACAATTACCTGTTCCGCGGCACTGCCTTCTTGTATGTCGGAGATGAATATACCTTGACCGACTTCCGCGTGCTTTCCTTCTATGATCATTATACCTAGCCCGTATTGACCCTGAAACGGAGAACTTGCATGTAACAATGACGGATCGCGCGGGACTATATATCGTTAGCATGTAAAAGTTTATTGTTACTCCAACGATACTTGCCTTCTTCACGGGCATGTTGCGCACTCCTTTGTACGCGCTGAACATTTCCGACTGTAACCGACCGCAATTCATAATTTGTTAGTCAATCGCAAATCAATTCTGTCAAATCAGGAAATGATCAATTTATTAAGAGAAAAAAACTTCATAAACGGAGGGTCCCGCTGAAATGGAAAAGAAGAAGAAAATTGAAATAATCGCCGTTCATAAAATGCTGCGAACGTGACTCGATCGAAGAGTGTACAGAGAAACTAATGGTACAATTAGTTCGCAATTAAACGTAATCAACCATCGATATCGATAAGGAAATATTTAAGAATGATTCCACGAAGACTGAACGAAGACCGAATTCCATGATGTTACACTCGTACAAACGACCAGGGAACACAGAGAGCGATGGAAATCGTGCAAGTGAAATCGGTTAATCGACACTCACGTCGTCCAGGGTAGGAGGGAACTGGCTGATCGGTTTCACAGCGATGTCGTCAATGGCTGTCGATCTCCTGCGAGTACATCATTGCATACGATTAAATAAGTCTCGATTTCTGTAAAGAAAAAAGCGGTAATCGCGAGCGTATACTTTACCGTGAAACAACAATCTTGAAACAAGTACCAGCCATTCCCTTGATCATAGCGGATGCGTTCAAGTGACATCTTCCTTGTAGAACACATCCGTTTACCTAAAAATACGGATGCTTCAGATTAATTCGAATTTTCAAGTCTATCGAAAAGTTTCGCGTACAAACTGTGTTATACTTGTTATCGTTTCCGGAGACGTATCAATTGATAGGATCGCGTCGCATCGAACAAAGTACATCGAAACTTTTCAGCAATCAATCGCAGAGGTACAACGAGCGCATTAAATATAACGAAGATAAGAGACGAGGCCGATACAGTTTATAAGGTCGGACGGACGAAGACGAGTTCATGAATAATTTCAACAGCCTCAGAGTTCTCGAATCGATATCGAGTAGCGGATGTGGTCTCGCACCCAATTAGTATAGTACTTTCGTCGCGCGGACGCGAATGTCACCGCCGAGCATATCGATTACCATGCCGAAACGGGAGAACCGCGGAACACGGAGAAAAGTTAGGGCAAATGGCGGGTGTCGTACCTCGAGTATCTCATCGCCGACCACAAGCTCGCCACCTTTAAGAGCCGAACCCTTCGGGTTGAGGCCACAAATGAACACCGCCATTCGATTTCTGTCTCTGTGCCCAGCGAGAGAAATACCCAAACCACGCCTATCCTTGTCCACTTTGACTAACAGCACTTTGTTCCTCAGTCCATGGTACTTCTTTTGGACTTTCACTGCAAAGAAAAATGTCCGACCGTAGCGTGCACGCGTATACTCGTGTCAGCGCCATACTCGTAAATCTTTTAAATCACACGGTGACCGAAATTGTGAAAAAAAGTTGCAAAATCAAGGGTAAGAATGCTTTAAGACGATAGGGTAACGCAATAGGGTGAAAGAAAGGATGCTGCGAAACTAATTTTAACCATTTCAACGATCAATTATTAACATTGTTCCATCGCTTACTATGCGTGTAGCCGAACTCGTCCTCCTTTTCGGGGTCGGCCTCGATCTCCTGTTTCGAGCGTTTCACGTTCCCCGCGCTTTTTCTCGAAATCTGGAAACAATTAACGATAAGTCTCGAGTGAAGTTTCGAGTGAAGCCTCGAGAGGCTTAGACCGACTTAAAATAGCACTTAAAGCGAGACCAATCTCTCTAAAAGATGATTTAGTATGTTTTTCGATTTCCTACCTCCATGCCAGCTTTCGTATATATATTTCCCTCGAGTTCTCTGGTGTCCTCCTCCTCGGAGCTCTCATCCGACGAATACTTCCGCCTCGGTGTCTTGTCTTCCGGCTTCGAAGCATTATCTTCCTTCTCTTCGCTCACCTCCCGCAGTATTCCCGGATTAGAAGGCGGTGACGGCGCTTTTTTCCGAATTGACTTTTTCATGGAGGATCTGCGAAGCCAACTCGTCTCGTGGACGCTCTTTTCCGCTAACAAAGTATGCACGTTAAACCAATCTTTTACCTTCGCGCGCTGGATCCCGCGCCATCCGATGCTCTTGCGCTTTGCCTACGGAAATCCGATCTCGAGCTACTCTGTTTTTCCTCGCCTTCGGTTCCTCCCTGCAATACGAATGTCGCAGAATGAAAATCTTCGGCAAACAAACCTGTTGATTATACGGGAACGCAATTTTCAAAATTATTAACTCGATGCGTTCGCTCGTTTTTTTAGTGGTAACGTAATAATCCAAATGATTTACATTTACATCGATAAGAAACCCGAATAGAATAGAAAACAATAAGGATATTAGAAAATACCCGAATATCTTTTCCTTCGCTTCTATATTTAGTCGTTCGGTAAACAATCGCGTTCGCAACAGGAGCAATAACGTTGCAAATCTGAAATTACGTAATAAATTTCAAACCCAGCATAAGGTATCTAACTTTAAGAAAAGTTTCACTCGTGTTATTTTTATCACCGTGACTACGTTCCGCGCCAACATTGCTTACGCGACGATAAATAATAAGAAGAATTGAACCGAAAACAAACAAACAAACACACTTATCAAAATCCTAGTACTATATTTCCGATGATTACTCCGAAAATAATTCTTAAAAACCACTTGTTCTCGCTGGAGTTACCCGAGAAGCCGTTTGATACACCAAAGAAAAGTTTCGAAAGACGATTGCAGCGGGTTTAAAAAAATGCAAAACAATATCGTAAAGTTAGCAGAAATGTACGTTTTTGAAACCGTGGCAGTAAGAGGCGTCGATAGTGCCCCAGTGGACGATCCTCGCGTAAACTTTGTAGAGCGTCTGCTCCATCTTGGATCTCCGCAAAACTGAACCGGGAGCGAGCAACGTGCTCATCCTTCTGATCGGCCGGCTCAGACAACGACTACAGCGGATTCGTTGTCTATCGAGTAATTACGGTCGGCTGGAGTATATCGAATCCCGATTGTGTACGTATCAATTCCACGAAACCGAGTAGAGAAGGAGAAGCGAAATCGGACAGAGGGAGAGATTATTTAAAACTCGCGCGTGCGCGTGCTCGTGCGTGCTCGCGTGTGTTCTCGCACGCGCCACTGTTTAAATCGTAAATTTTACGGATCGAGATAGATCGAGAAGCCAGTCAGTCGGATCTTGAGTGCGCGACGAAATAGACCGACGATACCCCGACGCGGCGTGTTCGAAAAGGGTTTTCTCGCACTCCCACGTAACCGGGAGCCATAACGATCGATCCCATCCCAGCCGAATTAATTTACGTCGAACACAAACGAACCCCGCCCGCCTCCTTCCACGCTCTCTTTTCCGCCCATTTTACGACCAAGGTCTTTTCGTCCGCTTCTCGTCACGATCGCCGTGAGAATTCAATCCATTAGCTAATTATAATTCAATTGACCGGCTTTCGACGCTCGACTGTCCGAACGATCTTTGATAAGAGGTTACCGCACATTTGCGGCAGCAACTCGATCTTTTCGAAAACCAGAGTGTCTCCACCCTGAATTTCTCAGCAATATCTCAACTTTGATCTGAAAAAATCATTGCTCTATCGAAAGTTGTTTGATTTTGTTAAAAATTTGATAGAAACGCGGCGCGACACGGCGCGACACGGCGATAACACAGCGAACGCAAAGCACAGAAATTCGGGCTTGTCCGTGCGAACGACAGCCACGTCTAAACACAGAATTTCAGAGGACGCTGACAGGTAGAAAGGAGCCTCTGAAGTAAAGCAGCTCGGAAACCAGGGGAAACGGCCCACCTGTAACGCTTCCGGCGTGGTGGACCTGACTGACGTGATGGGAGACGTGGTCTGACGATAGGTAGGCGTACCGGGAGCTGCTCCGCTAGAGGGTTGACTCCTGGTGCTCTGTCTTCTCCCTGGTCTGCCACTGCCCCCGCTCTGACCGCCTTCGTTCTCGTTCTGGAAATTGTCCAAAAGTTTTATCGCCGCCTCTACATTCCGCTCCAAATCGGCGTCGAATCACGGCATCCCGGAAAATATTGCACATCTCGATGTTTTCGCTTGGTTTATCCATCTTTAACCCTCGTACGCTCGCCCGAAATAGGCGCGCCGTTCATCCCGGGATAATGCTATCAACTGTACAATTTCAAATTCGTAGCCCTATCTTTTTGAAATAATGATTTACTATTTATTTCCTCTCATTTATTTGGTTTCAACTCACCGAAATAACACGCTACATATCCTAGAGTACCGTCCAAGCGATTTAATTCGGCCATCGCGTACATCTCGATCGAATAAAACCAATATGAAAACATCGATAAAATACGATCGCGTATTATCCTCGATTTAATCGTCGATTAACTTCTCCGCGACTCGATAAATTAGGTAGGAAGAGATATTAAAAGCTGTGCAATATTTTCCGTGATAGCCTAATTCGAGGGACACACGGCCCGGCGGAACCGGCGAAACCGGCGGAACCGGCGGAACTCACTGTCAGCACCGATTCGAAACTGTCGCGCGAGAAAAAAGGAATATCGCGTGGAGGAAAGTGAACGTGTTATCGCGATCACCGACGACGCAATCCTTTCTCGCGTATCGCGAATCGGCGCGCGGATAAATTCGCCGGCAAAGGCTGATCGAATTGTCGCCAGAACAACAGTAATTTAGCAGTGTGACGCGTCCGATTCCGCGACCATCGGTTATAACAGTGAGTTTTCCCACCGCTGCGCTGTTATTAGGAATGCGATTAACACGTGTTATATGTAGTTGGATGCAGGCTCGTACGAGACTGTCTACATGTTCCACAGACTGGGCTCAAGGATTTTGGAAGAACAGTGGTACCGTTGTGTTCGTTCGGGGGCTGTCGGCGAAACTCGAACCTTCGATCGAAGGTAGCTTCGATAACACTGAGTTTGACATTTCTGAACCCTGCGGGGTCGCTGCCCTGAAGCATCCTTATTGGATCGCTGCATATCAAATATTCGTGCCGCAAGTCTCGTCGGTTTCAAAAGGAAGCACACGGAGAATATTTGTTTTATTCGAATAGGTAGAAATCTGATTACCAGACTGCGGATTTTTTCTGTCAAATAAAAATGGCTGTATCTCTCGCAGGAAGCGGGCGCTATTTCAAAATTTCTTTCTTCGATAATTCTAATTGCAATCGATAAACGCTTTTCGATTATTCGTAACCTTTTTGTTGTTTCAAATCTGTTGTTACGCATTTTTCACATAAAATCCGCAGTCTACCGATTACTAAACGAACTGCGAATACGATTCATGATCGCGATAAACAAGTTAAATCTGACATGCAGCTGTCGGTCACGATCGAAAGGGGAACGTTTTACTCGAAACAAGGGAACGATTGTAGCAACGATTTGACCATTCCGATCAATTTGCTCCATCGATCGAACACGCCTCGCCCTCGCAAAGCCGTCGAACATCGTTAACGGTTCGATGGCTGTGCGAACTTCGAACGTCAGCGAAGAAATGATAGTTAAAATATTGGATTATCCGCGAGTGTCCCTGATACAGTCTTCGGGATCCAACGAAGAGTGGAGAGGCATCCCGGAGAATTAGTCGAAGCTTAAAACGAAGAAGCAGCGACACGAGAGGCGATAGAGTAGCTTTGGTATAAAGTCTCCCAGGTTCAAACTTATGCAAAATAAAAAAATAGATCGGATCCGATAGAGAAGTAAACAGAATCCAAGAGAAACGATCGGTGCTCTGATCTCTCGATGACATGGGGGAATTTTCGGTAACACGAAAGATCTGGATCCAGAGGAAATAGAGCGAAGAAAAAACTAATGACGACACGACATCGGTTTTCAAGCTCGAACAGATGGTCCACAGAAATTGGTGGAATTTACGTTACACGTTGTACCGTGAGAAATCACTGTTGTCTACTCTTCGAGTTTGAGCGAAAAATAATTCCAGGGGATTAGTCGAAACATCGTCCAACGAGGCGAAGCCGGTAAAGGTAAACAAATGCCACTGGAGTGCGACAGAGTGGAAGTTAACGTTAGCAAAGGACGCGCGCCGCGCCGCGCCGGTGCGGTGTTCCGTTTATTTAGACTGGTCTCGAAGGATCGAGCTTAAACGTTCAGCGACCAACGAAGAGTATGTAGAAGCGAGTGTAGAAAAATTGACAACGTCAGACTTCAAAGTTACCGTGATCTTCGGGCATCTGTTCAGGCTTCATCGAAGAACATAAAAATCCTGAAGATCCGGTCGAAGCGCGGGTTCGGACCCACTGTAAAACACCGATAGCACTGGTATCTTTCCAGGTATCAACAAAGAGTATGCCAGCACGGTAAAATTGATAAAAGCTCCGTCGAAGAACATAGGAAATCCTGAAGAAGGTCTACCCGAAACCCTGTAGACACTGGTGTCACCGGTGTTTTCATCGGGAACCAACGAACAGAAATGCAGAAAAATTTACGGAAAATATCGGTTCGGGAACCGACCGTTACACCACTGTGATACGTCTGGCTCGAAGGACAGATCGAATGTCAAAGGATAGAATCATGGGGTCGGACGACAGCACCGTTGTCACCGATACACTTTTCAGATCGTACTTCAAAGTGCAGAGAGGAATGAAATGCAACGAAGCACCAGTGGCCACTGACGCGAATCGCGAGCGAAATTCTGGAGAGACGATCCGGATAGACGTCGCGAGAACCACGACTACACCCGACGAGGAATCCTGCGGACGTAACGGAGACCGGAAGCGACGGCGGTTCTTCGAAGGTGCATCGACGATTGTGCGTGTGCTTGTGCAACGTACCAGGAACGAGACGCATTTGCGTCCGAAGAGGCGATGCATCGCCGATACTCTTGAGGCAGCCGAGCCAGCTCTAACGTCTACCAGTCGGTTTCGTGTATGAAACTGCGGGTGTCGATATATCAGAAGGGAGAGAGAGAAGGTGGATGGTGTTGATCAGAGGGGGCTGACCGAGGCCAGGCGGAAGGGGTGGTGGTCCATGGGGTCGGTGACGGACGCTCCGTTGCAACGACGTAATCCACACTTTCTGTCAAACCGCACCGAGCCCCGACCGATTGTCAATCGGACGTCCTCGAAACCACGTGTTTTCTCGTCGTTTTTCCTAACTCGAGTTCCTTTTTTTCACCTCTCGGCTCAATTTTTTCCTCTGCTTTCTCTCTCTCTCTCTCTCTCTCTCTCTCTCTCTCTCTCTCTCTCTCTCTCTCTCTCGCTTTGTCAGCCCCTCTGTTTTCATAGACTCTTTGCCGGAACACTTACCGGTAGGCAAATTGGATTGGAATTGATCCGGCGGCGGTCGGCAAGCCCGCGTTTCATTTCGGAATCGAGGGAGCTGATCGCGAGACTGCAGATTTCTACGCGTTCTCGACACTCCGACAATTATAGAATACGTCCCTGGCAGAAGCAAAAAAAAAATGTTCGATGTCCGTCGCGGCTATTCGTACGTTCGACGAGGAAAATTTTTTCGCCGACGGTGCAGGAGGCTGATGGATGGTTTTATCGTATTACAGGGTCAGATCAAATTGTAAATTTTATCGAATGGATAGGAATATGTGCGAGACTCGTCGCACGTAAAATGTAGTAATTTAAGGGAGGTTGTGATCATTCGTTGCTCATGAAACACAAGTGCCAAGGAAATGTTGTTGACAGCATTATTTTCGTCGTTCGAAGCGTTCGAAATTATTTCAACGTTTCGTCGTATCGCTGGTTTAACTGGAACGACGAGTTAATTCGTTGTTCGTGTGCGCGCGGTACCTACCACCGCTCAAGAATTTCCCATTTTCTTCGTTAGCGATCGGTTGAAACTCTCAACAAAAGAGTATGTATCGCGTGGTAACCGTGGCTCTCTTATTTTCCTCTCGCCCCTTTCACAGCTCAGCGAACCGTGTGCTCGTAAAATTAATTTACCAGACCAAGATAAATCCTATTATCAAGAATTAATGCTTTCGACCGAGTCCGCTTAATGGTTCGAGTGGACTTAATTAACATAATTGAATTACATCCAAATGACTTACACACCGTGTAACCAATTTCTCTCAAAGCTAAACGGAACACATTTCAGGCAGCCGAATCTCCGATTGTACTTACATTAACGGTAATTTCTCTCGAACGATCGCGTTCGAAGCACGATATCTCTGTACGTGTAATCAACAACGTTACCAACAAATTGATTTGATCGCGTATCGCTCGATTCCACCGACACTCTGCGCTCGACGAGAATCGATCGTGAAGAAATCAAGGGTGAAACGAAAGGACAGTAATTTTCGCTCGGCATTTTCAGGCTTTCCGCGAGAGACTCCGCGACAAAGGGAATCGCGAGCATTTGTGAAATAAACAAGCGACGAAAAAAAGAGGAATATTCTCTCGATCCGGGGAAGCAGCTCCGGCGCAGTTTGCCCCGAAAATATTCGTCCGATTTGCTCGCAAACGCGCCTCCGAATTTCGGCGTTTTACGGTTTAACAAACTTGTCGGGGCAAAGGTGTCTTCCCTACGATCGCGCTCCGTTCACGACGCACACTATCTGCAATACCGTTTGTTCTGATTTGCACGATTCTCATTCTGTTTCTGCCTTTCACACTGTTTCCCTCCTGTCACCCCCTCGTCAGCAGGTTTATTGGAAAGTTCGACCTCGATGCATCCTACATACATATATAAGGGACGTTCGCCGATAATGGCTGTCTCTACGTCTCTCTCTCTCTCTCTCTCTCTCTCTCTATTTCTCTCCCTCTCTCTCTACATGTATATATACATGCTATATTTCTCTCTTCCTCCACCTCCATTTTTCGTTCCCTCTCTCTCTCTCTCTCTCT